>BQKN01048571.1:0-24116 GCA_022839385.1 Asparagus kiusianus | reverse complement strand
ACCATTGAGCTTATGTATTTGTATACATTGTATAATTAGGTTGTGGGGAGTTGTATCAATTGAGAGTGAGCTTAATTGAGTTCTCGTCCATTGTAGAGAACAACCAAAGTTGTATTCGTGCCTAATTGTGTAGATCACCTTGTAATACACTTGTACATTGAGAGAAGTGTGTGGTGAGAGACGGGGTCGTCCCAAGAGGAGTGGGGTAGGTAACAATACCTAGAGAGAGGTTGTAATTCCTAACACTTGAGGGAGATACGGACTAGAGACCAACACTTAAGAGGGTGTAAAGTAGGATTGTAAAAGTGTGAGATTGTAAAGTTTTTGGTGAACTAGAAAACCAAGTGTGAGGTGTAAATGTTATTCGGGTGAGCGTAGAAAACCTGGTTGTGATAGTGAATTTTCCCCAGGAGTGGGGAGCGGAGACGTAGGACGAAAGGTCCGAACTCTGTGATCATATTGTGTGTTTGCATTGTTTACATTGCCCTATCACAATTATCTTTAATAGACAATTGTTTACCCTTGTGTCATTTGTATACCCTCGCATATGACTCATAGTATATCTCATTGCTAGGATATATCTCTTTGTTCATATTGCATATTCTTGCTTATAACATATTGTATATCTATTTTGTGAGAATAATATTTGAATTAGTTTTAATTAGCATAAAATCGGATTAGATTAGCATAAGACCCTAATCACCCCCCTAGGATCTAACACACCATTCTTAGATGTCCTGACAATCATGGATTTCTCATCAAAGATAACATCTCTGCTGATCAAGAACTTAGAATCTTCTGTACACCAAAGGCGATAGCCTTTTACGCCCTTTGCAAACCCCAAGAATATTACATTCTTGGCCCTCATGTTAAGCTTTCTCTCATTGACGCGATAGTAGGTGGTACATCCAAAAATCCTGAGCCTATCATAATCTGCATGCTCCCCTGACCATACCCAATAGGGTACATCACCATCCAATGTCAAATGTGAAGAACAGTTCACTATGTAACAAGTTGTAGTAACCGCTTCTCCCCACCATTTTTTGCCAAAACCAGCATGTGATCGCATACTCATTGCTTTCTTCCATAATGTACGGTTTAGTCTCTCTACGACTCCATTCTGCTGTGGTGTGGACCTGACTGTCCAGTATCGAGCAATACCCTCCTGATCACAGAACTCCTGTAAAACACCCTCTGTATTCTATAACATTATCAGATCTCAGTGTCTTCAATTTCATGCCTGTCCTGTTCTCAACCATTGATTTTCACTTCTTGAATGTCTCGAATACTTTATTCTTATGCTTAAGAAAATAAATCCAAGCATATGATAATCATATTTTATTATAATTTTATACCCTCATTATCTATTTGATATGAATAAATATACCACTAATAATTATTTTTATCTTTAATTTCAGGTTAATGAAGAATAAATCTCAAACTCTCATCTCTCAACAAAGGCCCCTTGATTTAACACCAAAGCCCAAAGCCAAAAGCAAAAGAATGAAGCCCATGAAGCTAAATAATTTCTTTCAATATTTAATGAAGCATTGAAGTCCAAAATGTCAAGAAAATGTCCAAAAGTCCAAGCCCAAAAGCCCAATAAAAATAAATATACCATCAAGGAACAAATAAAGAAGTTTTGTGAAAAAAGAAACAAATCATGCAATTTGGATATCTCAATAATGTTTGGTATTTTGGCCATATCTCTCTCGTATCAACTCGGAATTGGCTGAATAAACATTCTCTGGAAAGCTAAGAACGAGATCTATAACTTTTGTATTTATGACATCTCTGAAATCGGAACATATCATGGACAAATATTCATACAAAGAAGCACGATCTGAATTTCTGTGCTGGAGAAGTAATTATGGGAAGAATTTGAAGGTTAATAAAGCTCAAGATCTCTTCTTTTAGCAAAAGCCCATTGAATTAATGAAGAAAATAAGCAAAAGGCCCAAAAATTCAAGCCCAAAAGCTCAATGGCTAAAAATGATTCCTTAGGGCTTAAGTCTTCATCCAAGTGATCTCATTCATTGTTGTTTACTATAAATAGGGGTAGGGCTGTCCAAATTACCCGCCGGCCCGGGCCCGGCCCCGGCCGGGACACGGCCCGGCCCGGCCTCGGCTCGGAAATCCGGGCCAGGCCGGGTTCCGGGCCCGGGTCCGGGTTACCCCCACTGCGCCCGACCTAGGCCCGGCCCGGCCCGGAACAGTGCCGACGCCGGGCCATATTCCGGGCAGGGCAGCCCGGGCCCGCAGACCCGGCCTGGGGCAACGGTCACCAGTGGTGACCGTTGCCTGAAAAATCCGGGCCGGCCCGGCCCGGCCACAACGGTCACCAATGGTGACCGTTGTGGCCAAAACGTCCGGGCCGGGCCGGGCCGGCCACAATGGTCACCATTGGTGATCGTTGTGGCCAAAACTGGCCTGGCCCGGCCACAACGGCCAAAAACAACCATTTGACCGTTTTGCCCCTAAAAACGGTCAAAAAACGGCTATTTTGTGAGGTTATTTTGGTCATTTTCCCCCTAGGCTGGTTCTATAAATAGAGGGGGGTTTTTATTTGTTTTCTTCACACCAAAAACTCATCTCTTCTCTCTTATACTCTTATACTCTCTCTTATACTCTTATACTCTCTTATTTATACTTTCTAATCCTTTCATCAAATAGCTTCCGGATCTTATTATGAAGAGCAAAACCTATCTCCAGATCCTAAAATGAGTCCTACTATGAGTCCTCCTACTGGGTCTACTCCTATCGAAGTTAATCCCGAATCCGGTGGCGACGAATCTGCACCAAGAGCTCCTAAAAGGCCAAGATCCGATGTGTGGAATTTTTATGAGAAGATCGACGTCACCAAGGATGAATACGGTAGGATCCTCACCTAGAAGGCTAAGTGTGCATTGTGCGGTAAGATTTTTCAAGCTCATCATAAGAGCGGCACTAACCACCTCAAACGCCATTTAGATAAACACAACAAAGGCCAGACTCCTCAAGGTGATATCCGACAATCTATGATTTCTCAATCCTCCTCTTCTGGTAATATCGGTAGTTGAAACTATGGCGCTGCCAGAGCCAGGAAATACGTAATCAGGTTTATCATTCTTAAAAGCCTTCCTTTTAAATTAGTAGAAGATGATGAATTTGAAGATATGTTTAGAGATGGTTTTTATCCTGTATTTAAAAAATTTTCTCATCAAACCTGTCAACGTGATATTTTAAAATATTATCAGCAGGAACAAGAAAAAATAATTTCTTATTTTAAAAATTTAAACTGTAAATTTTCTTTAACTTCTGATATTTGGACATCTAGAGCACAAACTGGATATTTATGTATCACAGCACACTGGATTGATAAAAATTGGGAAATGTTTAAAAGAGTTGTTTCTTTTATTGCAATAGAAGAGTCACATACTGGTACTAATGTTACAAATTTAATAATTGAAGAACTTATGAAATTAGAAATTTCAGAAAAAATATTTTCTCTTTCACTAGATAATGTAAGTAATAACAATGTAGCTGTTGATTTTATCAGATCAACTTTATCATTGCCATGTCATGGTGATCCTTTTCATATTAGGTGCATCTGTCATATTTTAAATTTAATTGTTCAAAGTGCATTTACTGAAATTAAACCCATGATAGAAAAGGTTAGAACAGTTGCTTACATGCATAGTGCTTCTGAACAAAGACTTAAAAGATAGAAACAATTTTGTAAAAGAAAAAATGTAAAGCCTAGACTAATTCCAAAAGATGTTGACCATAGGTGGAATTCCACATATGCAATGTTAAGTGTAGTAATAGAATATAAAGACATTATAATTGATTTTATAAACTATTATGCTTCTAGTTCTAGTTCTGGTAGCACTTATGGAATAACTGAAGATGAATGGACAATTATATGTAATTTAAATGAAATGTTACAAGTTTTTTATGATGCTACAATGTTATTATCTGGCTGTTATTATCGAACCATTACTTTAGCTGCTTTACAAATTTTAAATATTCAAATTTTTTTGGGAAATATCGTATGGATAATACTTTTGGACCTATGATTTTTGAAATGGAGAGCAAATTTAATAAGTACTTTAGGCCTATTCCTCATATTTTTGGTTTAGGGGTTCTTATTGATCCATGCTTGAAGGATATTGGCCTTCGAAGTTTGTTACAATCTTTGTATGGTAATCAGCTTATAGACTTAGATGATGGAACCACTATTAATGCTACTACTCATCGTTTAGCTATTAGAAGTTATTTTCAAACCTTATATGATGAGTATGCAGCTAGACATGGTGTAACTACACAACAGTCTACAGCTTCGGTTTCTTCGAGCTCATCCCGAGCCCGAGGTAAAAGTGTAAGTTTTGATAGGCATGCAATGGTAGCTGAGCTAACTGGTGGCTCTGGACTTGGATCGTCATCATCGGAGGTTTCTGAAATAGATGAATATTTTTCTGCTTTTTTAGTTAGATGTCAAGTAAATGCTTTAGATATTTTATAATGGTGGAAAGTATATGGATCAGTTTCATATCCTATACTTTCCACCATTGTTCGTGACTTACTAACAGTGCTGTTCGCGGTGAAAATCGTTGCTTTCTTCATTGATTCCATTGCTATCTCAAATAACTGTTTTTCGGTTACAAAGATCCGGTCTTTTTATAAGATCCGGTTACAATGAAAATCAAATAAAAGAAAAGAAAAATTACAACTTTTCTCCTTATTTGTCGAACAAATCACGAGCTCCTGTTTTACGGTCTCTCGCTTGTGTGGGTTCTTCGCCTGCGCCGGGGTTTATCCGTTGACCACCGCGAGATCTAGATTCGGTCGGATCTACGCAGTACGACGGGTATTATTTCACCAAGGAAATAATAGCTGAGGGGATTAGTTCACCAAAGAAATAATCACCCTATTCTCGGGATCAAAGACCAAGCTTTGATCTGGAGTATGCCTGCGTAGATCTGAGATCCGGTTCCTCTCGAACTCTTGCCTTATTTCACGTTGACGATCGCTGAGCACCGGATCTAGATGAGCAAGTCTTCAAAGTCCCAAAGCTTGAATCTTTTTTAGATCTGAGCTTCGAATCCAGCAGAGCTTCGCCTCCAAAATTTCCAACCCTTAAAAATGAGCCCAAGCCCCTCTATTTATAGGCCACCTTCACTGTGCCCGTGCACAAGTGGCCGAACCACCGAGCCACCTCAAGGTGGCTCGACCTTGGCCGAGCCACCTTGAGGTGGCTCGGCCTCGGCCGAGCCTCTTTTGGTGTTGGTTTTTTCCGTCGTTTTATCCGTTTTCCGGTTCTGTAGTTGACTTATCCGGACTTGATTCATTGACCTGATTTGGCAGTAAATCCACTTCTGAGTTTGAGTCCGAAACTAATCTTAATTTGATCATGATTTGTCCGAGTCCGCTCTTGATTGGATGACTCGTTGATTCCTCAACCCCTTAGCTTGATTCCGCACGCGAGTGGATTTATTCCGTTGTTTGCGTGCGGTTCGTTAGCCTTATAGCCTCGTTAATCCGCTTCGTCGCGTGTCACTTGGCTTTAGTGTTGTGGACTAACGATCGTGTTTGGATACGTCGCCCGATGGTTGGTTCGACGTCGTCGAGCTGTGTTAAGGGACCTATAGGCAGTTTTATACGCTTACAGATACCCCCTCCAAAGTATTTCAGCCTTGTTCTTTTATGAGTCTGGAATACTTTGGATATGATTGTCCCATCCTTCAATTGGTTATGACGGGATATCTGGAATGGCTTCTATTCTTGATTCCTTCAGTCCTCCAGGCTATTCGGTGCTTTGTCGAATGTCTGTAAGGGTCCCGGTGTTGCATTTATTGTCTGACCGTCTGTCGGAATTTTGAACTTGAAGTCGATTCTCGATTTCTTGACTTTTTAGCTCGAGTTTGTTGACCATCGATTGTCGGTGTTGAATCTTCATTTACAACGCGTTGTCCGGCGTTTGAGCTTCCTTGTGACGTGTTGTCCGGTGTCTAAACTTCATTGCGACGCGTTGTCCGGCGTCCAAGCTTCATTGTGACACGTTGTCCGGTGTTCGACACAGTTTATACTCGTACGTCTGTTGGAGTATACATAGTTTAAGCTCTTAAGGAATTGGAGCATGGCAAATACTTGAGTCACGAGACTAATCTACCGCATTGATGTGTCAATGACTCATATTTATAGAATTTTTGGCAAATTCTCAGCCATCAACGGGTTGATGAGCCTTTACCGACTACCGTTTGAGTAGGGCTAGCATGCGGATTGTTTAAGTCCGTTCCGCACGTGACGTTAAGCTAAAAGAGTTAACCCTTTTAGTGCTACAATATTGAATACGTAGACTTCGTCTTTCTCCTGTGAAAAGACTAAACAGCAACGTGTATAAGACGTTGACTTAGGATTTTTGGCAAATCCTCAGCCTTCAACGGATTTGATTTGCTCTTACCGATTACCGTTTGAATCGGGCTTACATACGGATTGTTTTAATCCGTTCCGCATGTGACGTTGTGCTAAAGGAATGAACTCCCTTAGACTTTATGCTATGATGTTGAATACATAGGCTTTACCATTTGTTACGGGAATAGGCTACCCGGCGACGCGTGTTAGGCGTTGACTTTAGGATTTTTGGCTAACCCCCAGCCTTCAACGGATTTGATTAGCCTTTACCGACTACCGTTTGAGTCGGGCTAGCATGAGGATTGTCTAAATCCGTTCCGCATGCAACGTTGTGCTAACGGAATGAACTCCCTTAGACTCTTTGCTACGACTTTGAATACTTAGACTTCGCTATTGTTACGGGAATAGGTTACCCGGCAACGTGTATTAGACGCTGACTTATCCTTATTTAGGTTTTAGGATAAGATACCCCAGAATCGAACTCTGGTGTCTTTTTTTGCGGAGAAAGACTAAATCGGCGGCGCGTGTTAGGTGCCGACATATCCTTTCTTAGGATTCAGGATGAAATTCCCCATGCGTGTAAGGCATGGATTTTGGTGTTATTAATAACAACCTGCCACAATGTTGAATATGTGGGCGAGTGTTCTTTTTAACGGTTAAGAACTAACCGGCGGCGCGTGTTAGGCGCAGACTTATTCCTGCTTAGGTTTCAGGATAAAATACCCCAGAATCGAACTTTGGTGTCTTCTTCTACGGAGAAAGACTAAACCGGCAGCGCGTGTTAGGCGCAGACTTATCCCTGCTTAGGATTCGGGATAAACTTCCTAGAATGAATCCTAAATTCTTAGAAAAGGATTGGTGTGGGAAGGAAGAATTTTATATTCTATTCCCCGAACAAGGAAGGAAGAATTTTATATTCTATTCCTTGATTCTGGAAAGGAAGAATTTTATATTCTATTTCCAGTGCAAGAAAGAAACTAGAAGTGAGATCTCCACTCCGAGAATCCGAAAGATCTAAATAAGCTTTCCTTTTATAGGATCGATTATCTAGATGAGTTTTTCATTTATCGAAATGAAATTTCAACTTTGGTTATAACCATGACGAGGTTTAACCAAAGAGAAAAGAAGGGAGTTCTTTCGTTTATCGAAAGGAGACTCTGAATTGAAAGTGGGCCTCTTGTTCGTGGAAAGAATCAAGAGGGAAATTTGTTGGTGGTCCTAAGGTTTGACCAGGTAAACGGTGGGTTTAGTGTTCATCATCTAATTTGTAATGATCAGGTTATCCCTAAGAAAATTACATGTAATATCCTTTCGGGAACTTCCCGTTACATGAATCATCCACCCCCAGCTTCTTCGTGAAACTGGGTTTATCATTGTATCTGGTAGTATGATCGGGTTATCCTTAAGAATATTACGTATAAAATTCTCCAGGAACTTCCCGTCAACAATAGAAAACAGTTTAGACTCATATACCTATTGGAGTATCAGGGAGCAGTTTAACCTCTTATACCGGTCGGAGGATTGAGAAGCAGTTTATACTCATATACTCTTCGGAGTGTAGGAAGTAGTTTATACTCTTATACCGGTCGAAGTTTTGCCTTTCTCAATTGGCTTACCCTAGCGTTATGACGCCGGCTTCAACCAAGGTCTGGATGCTATTCTTTAGAGTAAAGTACGCCTTGGTAGGATGAAGAATCCTCCTGTGATACGCACAGTACTTCGGATCCTCAGTATTTTCAGCTTCCTCCTGATTCGTGATGGGTGGGAGCTTGATTTTGTTGTTTTCGAGAAGGGACTTGAAGATGGCGGGAACGTCTTCGTCCTTGAATGAGTACTCTTTTTGGAGTCTCGAACCCGAAGTTTTTTGTTGTCTTCGGGGTTACCGTTGTGACGTTTGATTAGCATCAACAGCAGCTGCAGGTGCCTTTCTCTTACCACGGGAAGCGAAGTTCGAGTTTGGAGAATTAGCCATCGGTTGGCTCCTTTCGGCCTTCTTCCTTTTGAGGAATCGCTCGGCTTGTTCTCCTCGGACCTTCAGATCCTTCCATGTTTTGGACGGTGCTGTCCCCATTACTTCCAACACGTCCAACGCGAGGTTGTTATGGCAAGTCTGGAGGATGAACTCCTCAGTGATCGGGTCTCGGCAATTCATCGCCTTGTTCCAGAACCTTTTGACGAAGGTGTCGACTAACTCCCCGTCTTTCTGTTTTTCGTCCAGCAACGATCCGATAGATATCTCGGTGTCGTCGTCGAAGAAATTAGCGAGGAACTTAGTCTCCATATCATCCCAGCTATTCACGCTACCTGGCTTGAGGCGACGATACCAGTCGAAGGCGGCTCCACGAAGAGTGCCAACGAAAGACCGTACCATCAGAGGTTCGTTGCCATAAATTACCCCCAAGTGTGATTTGAAGTAAATCACGTGCTGAGTGGGTGAACCCTTCCCATCAAACGGCGTGAAGTTGATTAGGTTGAACTTCGTCGGATATGTGATTGATTCCCATTCTCTTGGGTATGGACAAGGAATGCCCGTTTTCTTCACCTCTTGAGCAGAAATCAGCGTATTGATCTTGTTCTCGAGGTTATTGATCTTCAAACTTTCACCCGAGTTTTCATCAGCACGATTCTGAGGTGGAAGCGTGATGTTATGACTAGCATCCTCATTGCCACCCCCTGCATTAACGGGAGGGTTATTGGCATTGTGAGTTTCATCCGCATCCGTATGCTCAACTTCCCGAACAACCTGATTACGGCGGCTTGGTTCGCCTTGCTGGTTCGTCAGTGCCTGGATTTGTTGCTCATGCATTTCTCTCATGTTCTGCATGGCCATCTGCATTTCGAACCTGAAGCTCTCGTGTTGTTTGGCCATGGCTTCTTCGAGCATCTTGGCCACTTGTTCCGCGCTTATCATGAATGACTCGCGGGGTTGTCCTTCACTAGATACGGTGTTATCAGATGCAACTGCCGAGCCAGCATCTGATTCTTCATCTCCCGAAGGTAATCTTATCCGAACCCTACCATACGTTGCATGAATGATAGCTCCGGACTGCAGACGAGTTACACGTCGGGGCACCTCTGGAATCGCCTCGGGATCATCCTGAGCTAATGTTCCCTTGCTGGTCATGTTGGTGGTGACCCTTGGAAATTCTCCATCACCGACCACCGTTCTTCTTTGTCGAAAACACCTATGCCTTGGTTTTGGCGTTTCGGTGCTAAGCCTTTCGAACACTGAGACTCTCTCGGGGACTGCCTTGATGCAGCTGCACTCAGACAGTACCGCCCAAATGAGCTTTGAACAAGGGCACTGAGTTTCTAGCCTTCGAGGACTTCTCTTTCTGGCTTTGCTCGTACCCCCAGCACGATAGTACAACTCGTCCGTTTAAAAGTCAGAGCAACCTATCGTGTGTTGGCACGATTTCTTAGGTATAACGTCATCGTCATCAGACGATAATGTTTCCTTCTGAGGGCGAGCTGCCTTCTTCGGGCTTTCGAGAGTCACGCGCCTCGAAACGTGCCTTCGTGGGCGTGAATTTTCAGTGGGCTCCTGGACTTCAATGCGCAGCGTAGTGCGCTTAGTTGCCCTGATTTCCTCGTCATGTTGAGGGTTGCGACGACCCCCCGCATGTTGAATCGTTCGGGGCTTCTTCATTGGGCCCAAACGTTTCTGAACTGGAGCTTTGCCTCGCTCCTTGGGAAGTAGACCGAGGCGATCCAAAACCGACCTCCTTTTCTGAGACGGTCCTGCGGGATGTCCCGGAGCAGTTGTGGAAATCATCGGCGGTTTGGATTGATTCGCCGGAAGTTGAACTTTCGAAGGCTGCAGTTGTTGCTCCTTAGTCTGAACCGCCGCTTCAGACTTCGGCCTCCAAACTTTGCGGGTTGATGGTGGCTTCTTGGCCACCTCTTTCTGCAGCTTTCTACGGGCTTCTTCAACTTGAGCCCGTGCCTGCGCTGATAGTGTGCGGCGTTTGCGGATGCGTTCTTCTAGCGTCGAACGATTCTGTTTGACACGGACCCATTCCATCGTTGGTGGCTTGGAAGAGCCGCCGTTCATCTGTTGTTGAGGCTGTTTGCCTCTCTTGTTCTTTAGATCCGCGTTGTAGCGAATCCCGTCAACGGACTCCATGGCCTTTGCGAATTGTTTCGCAAGGCGTTGACGTTGCCTTTGGCGGGCTCTCTTCGAGAGAGTCACCACGCCCTCTGCGGCGGAAGGGTTGGCCAGAGCAGATCTGACCTGGTTGGGAATTGGAGGAATCTCACCCGATGCAACTTTGGCATCAAACGGGGCGAGATCTTCGTTGGTGTTTTCCACATCTTCATACCAACGAGTTTTTCTCCTGGAGGAGAGCTTCTTGGACTTGCGGGGGGAGGTTGATTCGGACGAGGACGACAGGTACTCCTCAAACTTCTACTGGTCGAACTCATATTCGACCTCCTCCACGACCGGGATTGAGATCCGCGGCTGCGACGCTCCGATCTCGGCAGCGAGATCGGCGGCTCCCACTATGGTCGCCAGATTGTTCGCGGTGAAAATTGTTGCTTTCTTCATTGATTCCATTGCTATCTCAAATAACCGTTTTTCGGTTACAAAGATCCGGTCTTTTTATAAGATCCGGTTACAATAAAAATCAAATAAAAGAAAAGAAAAATTACAACTTTTTCTTCTTGTTTGTCGAACAAATCACGAGCTCCTGTTTTACGGTCGCTCGCTTGTGTGGGTTCTTCGCCTGCGCCGGGGTTTATCCGTTGACCACCGCGAGATCTAGATCCGGTCGGATCTACGCAGTACGACGAGTATTATTTCACCAAGGAAATAATAGCCGGGGGGGATTAGTTCACCAAGGAAATAATCGCCCTATTCTCGGGATCAAAGACCAAGCTTTGATCCGGAGTATGCCTGCGTAGATCTGAGATCCGGTTCCTCTCGAACTCTTACCTTATTTGGCGTTGACGATCGCTGAGCACCGGATCTGGATGAGCAAGTCTTCAAAGTCCCAAAGCTTGAATCTTTTTTAGATCTGAGCTTCGAATCCAGCAGAGCTTCGCCTCCAAAATTTCCAACCCTTGAAAATGAGCCCAAGCCCCTCTATTTATAGGCCACCTTCACTGTGCCCGTGCACAAGTGGCCGAACCACCGAGCCACCTTGAGGTGGCTCGGCTGCCGAGCCTCTCTTGGTGTTGGTTTTTCCCGTCGTTTTGTCTGTTTTTCAGTTCTGTAGTTGACTTATCCGGACTTGATTCATTGACCTGATTTGGCAGTAAATCCACTTCTGAGTTTGAGTCCGAAACTGATCTTAATTCGATCATGATTTGTCCGAGTCCGCTCTTGATTGGATGACTCATTGATTCCTCAACCCCTTAGCTTGATTCCGCACGCGAGTGGATTTATTCCGTTGTTTGCGTACGGTTCATTAGCCTTATAGCCTCGTTAATCCGCTTCGTCGCGTGTCACTTGGCTTCAGTGTTGTGGACTAACGATCGTGTTTGGATACGTTGCCCGATGGTTGGTTCGACGTCGTCGAGCTGTGTTAAGGGACCTATAGGCAGTTTTATACGCTTACAAGTGCAGGATTCGACGGTAGCTTCGGAATCCGCCCTCAACACAGCAGGTCGTTTGATCGACGATCATAGGACATGCTTGGATCCGTATACTGTACAAGCGGTGATGTGCCTACAAGATTGGTGGAGGTACGAGAAGCGAACGCAAGGCATCGATCGGATGGCTGGAATTGAAGATAAACTTGAAGAATTGGGACTAGCAGATAGATATAAAGAATAGATTGTAGTTTTTATATCTTAGCTTAAAATTTGTAAAGAATTATTTTGGAAATAATTGCAAATGATAGTGATATAGGTGAGTAGGTGCCAACCTAGTTGGGATTTACTTATCTATTGTGATGCGATTAATTCCAAAAATAATTTGCACTTGTAATTTGTAAATGATTTATCAATTATTAATAAAGAATTTGTTTTTAGGACAAATTTTTAAAAAGACCCGTTTTTAATTTTTATTTAGTGAAATCAACCCTTAAGAACAAAAATCAGCAAAACCGACCTTTTGAGGTCGGTTTTGCTGCGAGTTGGGTTTTGCAAAGTGTACGGGACTAGTAGTCCCGTACACTTCGTTATTAATCCCCAGCCACCGTTATTAATCCCCAGCCACTGACGCCCATCCCCGCCCGTGACTTATCTCCCTCAAAATCTGCTGTCCACTCTCTCTTCGACCTTGGCCCCAAAAACAAAACCGTGAAAAAAAACAAAAACCTGACCCTAAATTCGTCGACTGCAACGGAGAAATCCATGGAGAACGCCGTCACATTCTCTGGTGTCTGCCCCAGGAGGTCCTTCAGCGCCGGAGCCTTCTTCGACCTCAGTGACCTCACTCTGGTCCAAACCCTAGCGTCGTCCTCCCGCGATCTCGTCGCCTCCCACTCGAGGCCTGTCACCTCCTTCCCTTTGCAGAGGAAGATCTCCCGCTCTCTCATGGCACCACTCATGGCACCACCGTAGCCTTGGCGGTCTCCAGCATCCATTGGTTCAGTTGGGTTCTTTCTTCTTTGTTGGTCTAGCTCTCTTCATTTGACTGGGAATTTGCAGAATTGTTATTGTTTATTGTTGATTCTTGTTTAGGTGAAGCTTGCTATGACCATGACTGAAAATATTTTGGCGAGGGCTTCGGAGAGATCGAGCTTGGAGCCCAGGGATAATGTTTGGGTGAATGGGGATGGGAATCTGTGGCTGGGGATTAATAACGAAGTGTACGGGACTACTAGTCCCGTACACTTCGCAAAACCCAGCTCGAAGCAAAACCGACCTCAAAAGGTCGGTTTTGCTCATTTTTGTTCTTAAGGGTCGATTTCACTAAATAAAATTTAAAAACGGGTCTTTTTAAAAATTTGTCCTTGTTTTTATCATTTTTTTCTTGTAATTTATGTCATTTTAAGTAATTAATAAAATTATTATTTTTATTATTTTTCTTGTCTTTTTTTTATAATTTAAAATTTAAATAAAATTGAAAAACTTTGGAAAAAAATTAAAAAAATTAAAAAAAAGGAAAAATACCCGGGCCAGCCCGGAACCAGGCCCGGGGTACCCGGGTCCGGGTCCGGGCCCCGGTTTTGCCCGGCCCGGGCCCGGATTTTAGGGCCAGCCCGGGCCGGATGGACAGGCCTAAATAGGGGTAGAGAGTGAGGGGTTGAGGGTATGAAAATTTTTGTAACTCCTTTTAGAGAGGAGGGCTACTCTTAATTGAGAAGGCCTTCCAAATTTATAACTTTTTGTTACAATTAATAATAATAATTTTTCACCACTTTAAATATTCTTCTTTTTGTTGGATGATGAAGATGGAGATGAAGAATTATTTAGAGGTTTGTATTTCTTTTCTTTTTCTCTTTTATTTCTTTTTTATTGCCTATTAGTTTAGATTTATTTCTATGCTTATAGTTAGATTTTATTTTCTTGTTAAATAGCCAAGAGACTAGAACCCTCTTACCTTAGATTTATTTCATGCTTATAGATTAGATTTATTTCATGCTTATAGAGTAGATTTATTTTCTTGTATTTAATTCTTGCAATTTATTTTCTAGTTTAGAATTTTCAATTTATTTTGTAGTTAGATTTTAATTTCTTGCACTATTCACCTTGAGACTAGAACCCTCTTGGGTTTAGTTTTTCTTTTTGTTTAGTTTTATTTTGTTTGATTCGCCTTTACGCTAGAACCCTCTAGGGAATCACCCTTTTCTAAGAAGTGGGTTCAATTTTAGATTACCCATATCTATAATTGAATCCACCATCTTTAATTTCTTGTATTTTCTTTTATTCTTGAATATTATTTTTGATTTGTTTCTCAATTTTATTCATTCTTCTTTCTTGCCTTATTGATCACATTTATTTTTTTACTCTCATCCACTCTCAAAAACATTGATTTCCACACTATCACTTCACTCTCATTATCTCTCCACAATCACATTCACTCATCACTCCTATTTGTCACGCACACAACATAAGAACCGATTTTATATTTTCTCCTACAAAACACCTTCCTCGTGGATCGATATCTTTATACTATAACTTGACACGGTTATGCACTTGTAACATTTTTGGTACATAATTATGCCGCATCAAGTTTTTGGCGCCGTTGCCAGGGAGGGTGCTTCAGTAGGTTTTAATTATTTTGGTTTTTTAACTTGTGTGTTTATTGTGAAGGAAACGCTTGGAGCTTGAAGAACGCGGATTGAAGAACTAGGATTTGGAAATTTGCTTTCGGGTAAGTCTTCTCTCTAGCATTTTCAATTCCACCCCTTTTAGTTAGCTTCACAATTAGAGACAATTAGGATTTAAAAAAAAATTATTTTTGTTGACCATAATAAAATCCATCTTTCACTTGGACATTAACTAACAAGATAATAAACTCAAACAATGTTCCCCCTTCTCATAGTTGTTTGATTGTTAACCCTAATAATAAAAAGTATAAAGATTTTCTTTTTATCATCCTTTTTAGTCGCTTTTAATTTTTAGGGTTGCATTTCATATAGTGTAGGAATTCACCAAGTGATTTAAGCATCTTGATTTGGCACACACTTAAAAATATTTTTAAGGGCAAAACCCTATAATCAAGATAAGGTGAGGGATTTCATCACCCTTTCCTTAGCCCAAAAATCACTAATTCCTCACTACACTATCCAGACCTAATAAAACTCATTAGACGTTGGCCCTAAGGATTCGAGCTCAATAAGGAACAAGAAATCCTTAAGTGAACCGGTTTAAGTTTTCTCAGATTAGTTGGTGTCTAAGGCAAGGTTTAGCGGTTACGTAAAGCGCTCCGCAAGGAAAGAGGTACTTAATTGATCTTTGATCATCCTCTAGTACTATCCTTACCTGGCTAACTATCTGGGTAAAACTTTAATCTTTTTACTGTAGGAGTTTTTGGTTAGGAGCTGGTCTAGTGAGTTAGGCTAAACCCTAGAATTAGAGTGATTGAAAAGTGATTGCTTTGATTTGTTTTAGTTAGGATTTTTCTTTATCCTTTTCTTCTCATAAAAAAAACTAATTTTTTTTTCTTTATAAAAAAAATAATAAAAAGAAATATTTTGGTGTATGCAACAGTGGATTAGGGATAATACACGTCGATTAATTCGCTTTGAACCAATCATAGAAATGGAGCATCCTAATCCACCCGTTCTTCATGATATGTGCTATCCCATTAGGAATGCAATCCCCTCTTGCATTAGGCTCCCCGAAACAAATGGAATAAATTTTGAGCTTAGACCGCATTACATAAACATGCTTCCCAAATTCCTTGGAAATGAAACAGAAGATGCATATATTTTTATCTCGGAATTCGAGGAAGTGTGTATTATGATTAAAATGAGAGAGTTAACAGAAGATGCGATCAAACTCAGATTTATTCCATTTGCTCTCAAAGACAAAGCAAAAAAATGGCTGTATAGCTTACCCGTAAATTCCATCACTACGTGGGAGGAATTTATCACCGTTTTTCTTAAGAAATTTTTTCCCATCCATAAAACGGTGAAGCTAAGAAACAGTATCATGAATTTTAAAATTGTCTCGAGAGAACCCTTTTGGAAGTATTTTGACCGATTTAAAGATCTTCTCATCCAATGTCCTCATCACGGTTTAGAAAAATAGCGATTGTGCCAAAAATTTATGAAGGATTAGATTATTCTGCAAAAACTTCCTTAGAATCAATGTCCCACGTGGTTTTCATGAGGAAAAACGCTGATGACGCTTGGGAGTTTTTAGAGAGTCTTTCTGAAAAAACCATGCAATGGGAACACTGTGATGACCGAGTGTCATCAGTTCCCCAACCCAAATCCAGTTGTATTTCCTTAGAGTCGAACATTACATCTGAAGCTAGGATGGCCACAATCATGCGTAGGTTGGAAGCTTTAGAAATCAAGGAAAGAGCACCGGCTCAAATCAATAAAGTTTCAGCCTCAGGATGTCACAACTGTTTGTCACCATCTCATATTTCAGAAGAATGTCCTCTCTTAGGAAATAATCAGCCATTAGGACAGGTCAACGCTGCATTCTAGCGTTCTGCAAATGATCAATTCTCTCCAACTTACAATCCAGGTTGGAGAAATCATCCCAACTTTGCATGGAATCAAGGAAATTCTCCCGGAACTCAAAACATTACTCCCGCTTTGACCCAACATTTTCCTAGGGGAAACACAGTTCCTTTCAATTCTCATCCACAATATCAATAACCCAATCTGCCGTATCAAAATCAGTCTCCTCTTCATCAAGCTGTAATTCAGACTCCTCACAATCCAGATCAGGATAAACGTCTTAATGTCTTGGAAAGGGGTTTGGAAACCATAATTAAGGCCTCCACTCAAACCACGAATATGTTGACTCAAACGTCCAGCACTCTGAATTCCTTTATGCAATCAACCGGACAAATGCTCAACTCCAACACTCAAGCTATAGCTAGATTAGAATCCCAGTTTGGTCAACTAGCTAGTGCCGTGAGTGAAAGAGAGAAAGAAAAATTTCTGAGTCAACCCGTGGTCAACCCTAAGGAGTAAGGACACAGGATGCAGTTCATCCTATGAAGCTCAAGTGAAAGCAATCCATTCACTTCGGTCAGGTAGACAGGTCGATAATCAAGTGAGAACTCCTCCAAGTCAAACTTTTGATCCAGTACAGATTCCTTCTCCTTCTCCTTCTGATGAATCTACTCAACAATCACCCTCCTCAGATGAACAAGAACATGAACCGGAACCTGAACCGGAACCTGAGCCTGCTTTTGATAGGTTTAGACTAGTTGTGCCTTTTCCAGATAGACTCAGGCTTAGGAAACACTCCCCTCAAGAGGAGAAGATCCTAGAAACATTCAAGCAGGTTAAGGTCAATATTCCTCTCTTAGATGTAATTGAACAAATTCCATCTTATGCTAAATTTTTAAAAGAATTATGCACCAAGAAGAGGAGAATAAATGTTCCAAAGAAAGTCTTTTTAGCCGCCAATATCAGTGAAATGCTATCAAATCCCATACCTTTGAAACGTAAAGATCCAGGTTCCCCCATCATTTCATGTATCATTGGTAATACTCACATTGATAAGGCGCTTTTAGACTTAGGGGCCAGTGTCAATTTGCTTCCATATTCAGTCTACCAGCAATTAGGTCTAGGTGTACTGAACCCAACCAAATGCACCTTACAGTTGGCTGATAGATCTGTTAAGGTCCCTATGAGTGAGTTAGAGGATGTTCTGATTAAGGTTGGAGATTTTATTTTTCCAGTAGATTTTATAGTCTTGAAAACACAGCCTGTTTCCAATCCCAAAGGACAGGCACCTGTCATCTTAGGACGACCTTTCTTAGCCACTTCTAATGCTCTCATCAACTGTAGAACTGGTCAAATGAAGCTGTCTTTTGGGAATTTGACTGCTGATCTCAACATTTTTAATCCAGGGGACCAACCAAATAATCAGCCTCTAGAAATAAATTATATTCAGGAAAGATCAGAAGAAGAAGAAGAAGAAGAAGAGTCTGATTTGAGTTTTGAGGAAATTTTTGATGAAGAGTTAGAGTTTTTAGAAGAAGCAGATCAGGTCCTTGAGAATAATAAAACTGTGTTAAACATTTGCTGCTTTGAATTACATTTTGAAGAACTCTTTCTTGATGAACTTAGATTCTTGGAAAATAATCAACAACCAAATTTTCAGAACTCTACAAAAGAATTGGTTGTTAGAAAACAAAACTTCACAGTACAAGAGTCTGAGTTCATTAAGAAATATAAAATGTATGACACCAATAATACCTACCTTACTTTATTGTAAGAATTATTGAACACCCCGAAATGCTTGGAATTTCACATTATTGATTACATCATTCTGAACTTATTTAAAATCCGGGGAAGAATTTTCAACAATAAGGTAGGATTCAATGTAGAATACGAGCTCTTCGTGTTGAACACTTCATTCTACATTATTTGTTTTGTTTATTTCAGAATAATAAAAAGAATTTATTCTTCTCTCATTCAAGAGTTTCTTATTCAGTTGAAAAAAAAGAAAAAAGAGAGAGAGAAAAAAAAGAAGAAAAAAAAGAAGAAGAGAATAATAAAATTTTGATTCTATCCTCCACAGACCAAAGGTAATTGTAGATTTTTATCAGCTGATCAAATGTAAGTACTTTACTTTTTATCTGTTTTACTTTGTGCATCATAGAGTTTGCATTGAGGACAATGCAAAATTTAGGTGTGGGGGTGGGAATTAGTTAATTTTTCTCTTTGTTTTACATTTTTTCTTGCATTTTTGTCATTTTTTTCCTTTTCTAAAAAAAAATTATAAAAATATCGTCACTTGCCAAATTGATAGAGTTATGTAATAATTGATTTATTTGATAAATTTTAAATTTTTTAATCTGTTATTTACTCAAGTTCACTTTTTATGATAACTTTAAATAAAATTCTTAAGAAATGATTTTCAAAGTAGTATACTTTACTTAAGCCTTAACTTAGATTTTTATTTAAAATAATGGAATGCATGCTTAGCTTAGAGTTAAAAATAAATTTTCAAAGTGGCTTGATTTACATATTTTTTCAGAATATATACACATATAAATAAAAAAAAATTTTGCAAAAAGAAGAGTGCGAAAAATGGGCAAAAAAAAAAGCTCTTAAATTCAAGGTGATTCTATCATATAAAGTCTAAGCTGATTGAGTAATTAAGCCCAAGGAGTATTTCCATACTTAATGACCTAAGCCCAATTGGGTTAGGATCCATTGGCCCAAAACTCGTTAAATGGTCGCTTAGAAAACCCGTTAAAGTAGAAAAAAAATCACCAAGGAAGAAAGAGTTAAAAAATAATAAAATAAAAATAAAAATACTAATAAATGCTTTATACATAGTTATATTTGTATATATGATCTTGGAAAATATTTTAGATCAAGCAATTTGAATATTATTTTAAACAAAGAGTTAGCATGTTCTTTTCAAAACTTTTAAATTAAATTTCTAAGTTTGGCTTGGTTTTGTATTGCTATAATGAGAAGATTTTCTAGGAAATGTACCTTAGAGTTATATATAAAAATGTTTTCTTGAGTAATAACTAGCTTCAATTATCAAGTAAATTTAGTTATTTACTAACTTCTTTAATTTGGCAAGATGACCGAATTTTGTGGGTATATTCACTGCAAACCCTCACGAGACTACAACTCATCCACTAGGGTAACCTAGAGGTTTAAAGGCTTATTGTATGCGCTAAATACAACCGTGATTCCTACGAAAGTGAGTTAGTTTTCTTTTATTTTATTTTCTTTGCTAGAGGACTAGCAAAAGTTTAGGTGTGGGAGTATTTGATAATCATATTTTATTATAATTTTATACCTTTATTATCTATTTGATATGAATAAATATACCACTAATAATTATTTTTATCTTTAATTATAGATTAATGAAGAATAAATCTTAAACTCTCATATCTCAACAAAGGCCTCTTGATTTAACACCAAAGCCCAAAGCCAAAAGCAAAAGAATGAAGCCCATGAAGCCAAATAATTTCTTTCAATATTTAATGAAGCATTGAAGCCCAAAATGTCAAGAAAATGTCCAAAAGTCCAAGCCCAAAAGCCCAATAAAAATAAATATACCATCAAGGAACAAATGAAGAAGTTTTGTGGAAAAAGAAACAAATCATGCAATCTGGATATCTCGATAATGTTTAGTATTTTGGCCATATCTTTCTCGTATCAACTCAGAATTGGCTGAATAAACATTCTCTGGAAAGCTAAGAACGAGATCTATAACTTTTGTATTTATGACATCTCTGAAATCGGAACATATCATGGACAAATATTCGTACAAAGAAACACGATCTGAATTTCTGTACTGGAGAAGTAATTATGGGAAGAATTTGAAGGTTAATAAAGCTCAAGATCTCTTCTTTCAGCAAAAGCCCAATGAATTAATGAAGAAAACAAGCAAAATGCCCAAGAATTCAAACCCAAAAGCTCAAAGGCTAAAAATGATTCCTTAGGGCTTAAGTCTTCATTCAAGGGCTCTCATTCATTGTTGTTTACTATAAATAGAGGTAGAGAGTGAGGGGTTGAGGGTATGAAAATTTTTATAACTCCTTTTGGAGAGGAGGGCTACTCTTAGTTGAGAAGGCCTTCCAAATTTGTAACTTTTTGTTATAATTAATAATAATAATTTTTTCACCACTTTAAATATTCTTCTCTTTGTTGGATGATGAAGATGGAGATGAAGAATTATTTAGAGGTTTGCATTTCTTTTCTTTTTCTCTTTTAGTTCTTTTTTATTGCTTATTAGTTTAGATTTATTTCTATGCTTATAGTTAGATTTTATTTTCTTGTTAAATAGCCAAGAGGCTAGAACCCTCTTGCCTTAGATTTATTTCATGCTTATAGATTAGATTTATTTTATGCTTATAGAGTAGATTTATTTTCTTGTATTTAATTCTTGTAATTTATTTTGTAGTTTAGAATTTTCAATTTATTTTGTAGTTAGATTTTAATTTCTTGCACTATTCACCTTGAGGCTAGAACCCTCTTGGGTTTAGTTTTTCTTTTTGTTTATTTTTATTTTGTTTGATTCGCCTTTAGGCTAGAACCCTCTAGGGAATCACCCTTTTCTAAGAAGTGGGTTCAATTTTAGATTACTCATATCTATAATTGAATCCACCATCTTTAATTTCTTGCATTTTCTTTTATTCTTAAATTTTATTTTTGATTTGTTTCTCAATTTTATTTATTCTTCTTTCTTGCCTTGTTGATCACATTTATTTTTTTACTCACATCCACTCTCAAAAACATTGATTTCCACACTATCACTTCACTCTCATTATCTCTCCACAATCACATTCACTCATCACTCCTATTTGTCACGCACACAACATAAGAACTGATTTTATATTTTCTCCTATAAAACACCTTCCTCGTGGATCGATATCTTTATACTATAACTTGACACGGTTGTGCACTTGCAACATTTTTGGTACATAATTATGCCGCATCAGCATACCTAGAATAATCATCTATGAACGAGACAAAATACCTGGAACTACCCTTGGAAGTTGTCTGAGCCGGACCCCAAACATCTGTATGCACATAGTCTAATATACCTCTGCTCTTGTTCTTGCTTCTCAGAAAATGAACTCTGTGCATCTTTCCGTACACAAAATCCTTACAAAAATCCATGCAAAGTTTCTTTATGTTCTTCAGCAAACCTTCCTTAGCAAGCAAATCTAGACCCTTCTCTGACATGTGCCCAAGCCGCTTATGCATAACTGAGTGTGTTTATATGGGTCTCCACTACTTCCATTAGTTCTAACCGCTACATCTCCTATCACTGTTGTACCCGAGAGAGTATATAGATTACCATGATGAATACCCTTCATCACTACTAAGGAACCCCGAACAACTTTCTTTACTCCGTTCTCTGTAACAATCCTGCAACCACCAAAGTCCAATATACCAACTGAGATAAGATTCTTTTGCAAGTCGGGAATGTGCCTCACGTCCATTAGGGTTCTAATCACTCCATCATGCATTTTGATTTTTATATCACCAAGCCCCACCGTTTTACAAGCATGTGTAGACGTCAAAAATTACCTATGGGTTCTCACACGTAGCTCGAGATAGAAAGAAGATGATGAACGTTATTACCTGAGTCAAAGAGAATTATCTAAAATCGACAAGTGAATGAAGTGAGTCGACGAAGCGTACGAGTCAACGGGATGGCAGAATAGCGAAGAAACAGTTCAATCGGGAATTATGTTTCACTCACGAAAGATGAAACGTCACTCGTGTTTTATCCATTCCATATATGATTCACCCATGGGAGGTTGTAGATCTCTTCTTTAGCTTTTCGATGTATTTTGAATCGTGTCATTCCGAAGTCGGATGAGAAAATTATGGCGAAAACAGTTAAAAGAGGGGAAAACAGCGTCTCGGCCAAGGCCGAGACACATCTGTGTCCTGGCCAGGGCCGAGATAGTCTCGGCCTAGCTAGGACTGTCCCGGCCCCAAAAATACTATTTTATGCTGTTTTCTCGCTATTAACTACCCTAATTCTGATGCAGAGCCTCCCCAACTGATTTGAGATTATCTATAAATGTGGTTAAGTGGTTACAACTGAGGATAAGATTAAATTGTTCATTCTTATCTAAAAACAAGGCTTCTGAAGCCTATAAATATAGCCCTAGGGCCTTCATTTGCATAGGCTAGAATTTTCGAGCCTTGGCGAAGCCCTGTCGGTTGGGAGCGTGAAGGAGCACAAATTTTCAGAGAGGAGAAGGAGATCTCGGTGACTTATTCAGCATAGGAGTATTCCTTCAGAAACTTTGACTCAGAAGCATTCTGTTGCCTTAGAGGTCGTTGCTGCCATTAAGGCGATTGCCGCTTGGGCGCTTGTTGTTATGGTTATTGTTGGGGTTGCAATTAGAATGTTTGATTTACATCTACCACATTCACTTGTGCTTTCCCTTTACCACGAGGGGTGAAGTTTTGTTTTGGGGCATTAGTCGCGGGTTGACTTCTTTCAGCTTTCTTCCTTTTGAGGAAGCGTTCGGCTTGCTCCCGGCGTACTTTCAACACTTTCCAAGTCTTGGATGGTGCAATGATCATAGCTTTCTTTACGTCTAAGAAAAGGTTGTTATGACATGTTTGGAGGATGAATTCCTCCGTGATCAGATCTCGACAGTTCATCTCCTTATTACGGAAGCGCTTGACGAAGTTCTCGACTGATTCTCCATCTTTTTATTTCTCATCAAATAGTGTTCCGATTGACACCTCCGTGTCATCATCGAAGAAGTTGGTGAGAAACATGTTATCTATGTCATTCCAGCTGTTGATACTTCTCAGCTTGAGATGGCGTACCGGTCGAAAGTGGCTGCGCAAAGGGTCCCCACGAATGATCGTACCATTAGAGGTTCATTGCTTGAAATGACCCCTAGGTGGGACATGAAATAAATCAAGTGTTGAGTGGGCGAACCCCTTTCATCGAACGGCGTGAAGTTAATCAGGTTGAACTTCACCGGGTACAGAATTGATTCTAACTCCCTTAGATAAGTGTTGGATATCATGTTCCCATAATATAAATTTGATGATAATAATTATTCGTAATATGAATCACTATGTGTATTATTTTGCACTAACATTTCAATGCAGCTATCAACATGAACAAGTGTAAAATGAATTCAAGGCATCATAAAGTAAAGAGGATGAAGAGCTTATATATCAATGTAATTTTTACATTTTCTTTACTTAGAAAATTTGTACAAGCCTTGATCACTCACACATACACACACATAGAGATTAGAACACACTAACACAGGTTTAGTGTGTTGGTTAATAATAGAAATCCCCTATGTTAACCATTAGAGTATTTAGTTAATCAACGTGTCTAAAAATATTTCATACATAACTTTTTTACCCCTTAGTAGTCGACTAATTAAATTAGTAGTCGACTACTAAACTCTTAGATCAAAATATAAGTTTCTAAAATATTACAGAGTAGTCGACTACAACTGATTATAGTCGACTAATAAAGACTTAGATAAAAAACGTAGATTCTGTAAAAATACAGTGTAGTCGACTACTAAGATCTAATTTAGAATTCTAGATTATCTGCTTTTATAGATTAGTCGACTACTAAGAATTATAGTCGACTACTCAGCTTCGAATTTTGAATTCCAGACTTTCTGTTTTACAGAGTAGTCGACTAATGACTATAGTAGT
>BQKN01048568.1:0-12996 GCA_022839385.1 Asparagus kiusianus | reverse complement strand
CCTTGCCCCGTGGACGTAGGCAATTTGCCGAACCACGTAAAATTGGTCGTACTGCTATTTGTGTGATTTGTAATAGCTTTTAGGTTCCCTCGACGCGCAGTCCTAGAGCTGACGAGAGGAAGAGCAAATATCCCACTTTGATGGGATATTAGGCTTCAGATTCTTGTTCCCTTTGAGAAACAAGAATTCTTATTGCGACCTAACTCTTGTTGCGCTGCCGAAGTGCTGACGAAATTTCCGTTGCGCGCAACAAAATATACGCATTGTTTGCCTGGTTTTAGATTCAATTTAAAATTTGTCAGGCGCCTAGTGAAGCCACAGTGCCGAAAGCCCATAGCCGCAATGGTTGAAAAAGGAGCGCGTGGGACCCACGACCAAAAAACTCACCAACTGGTTCTTTGACATTTGAGGGTCTGTTCGGTTATTTCCTAAAAACCAAGAAATGGAAATGGAAAAGGTGAAAATCTCAAAAAGTACTATTTCCTCTATTTCCATCACTAAAACTCACCCACAACATCAATAAAATATTATTTTCATCCAACAACTCATCCACATCATCTAATAAAATATTATTTTCATTTAACCACTCATCCATCACATCTAATAAAATATTATTTTCATCTAACAACTCATCCATCACATCTAATAAAAAATTATTTTCATCCAAACATCACTCAACTCATCTCTTCTCATCATTTCAAATCACTCATATCATCCAATAAAATATTATAACAATTCACCTCATCTCATTAACATTTCATTTCTTTGTTTTCATCCCAAAAAGTTATGAAAACACTTTTCTTAAGTGTGGGTCACACCACCCAATAATACAATGACAACTCATCTCATCTCATTTCATTTCTTATTTTTAAGAATTAACCAAACAAAAGAAAACAACAAACTACAGGAAATAGGTTTCTTATAATTCATTTCCTTATTTTTTTCGCCAACCAAAGAACATCAAAACTAGTTTTCTTAAAATATCACTCACATCATCCAATAATAATGTGACAACTAACATCATTTCATCTCCATTTCTTTGATTTCCTTCTTTTTTAGCAAACCAAACACTCCCAAAACAATTCTTCTTAGAAATAGTTTTCTATTTCTTTGATTTCCACATTTTTTAAGGCAAACGAACAGACCCTGAAAAGAAAACAAATTTTGCGGGTCCCACAGCATAGTAAAATATTAATATTTTATTATGCCTAGTGTTTTTCAAAATCCTATAAATAGGTTCCAAATCCTTAAGGAAATCTCATCCCAGAAACAACTTCTTATATAGAAGAGTGAGAGAAAAAATAGAGAGAGTTTCTTCTTGTAAAGAGAGAGAGTTTGTAACTCCAGAGTTTTTCTCCTCATAGTGAATTCTTCTATCCTTGCCCGTGGACATAGGCAATCAAGTGCCGAACCATGTAAATCTGTATGTCTAACTTTTTATCTCTACTTTTGCTCTACTATTGCTGCGATCCTGCTCTATTGGGCCCCGGGTTTGTCCCAACAAGTGGTATCAGAGCCAATTTAGGGTGCTTGTATATATCTACTTATCGTATGCTCTGTGGCTGCCACCAAAGATGGATCCCCCACATTAGAAAATAAGTTAGGTTATCATTTACCCTTTCAAGGTGACAGGTACTAGTCACGAGTACGGTACTGTTCACAAGTACGGTACTATTCACAAGTACGGTACTATTCATGAATATGGTTACTGTTCATAAATACAGTTACTATTTACATGAAATAGTAAAAAGTTACTGTTTATGGTAGAAGCAATGGCGACAAAGTTCAAGATCGAGAAATTCGACAGGAGTAATTTCTCATTATGGAAATTGAAGATAAATGCTATCTTGAGAAAAGATAATTGCCTGGCGGCCATCATTGTAAGGCCGGACGACATCACAGATGATAAGAAGTGGAACGAGATGGACGAAAATGCTATTGCAAATCTCCATCTGGCATTAGCAGGCGGGGTGCTGTAAAGCATAGAGGAGAAGAAGACAGCAAAAGAGATCTGGGATACTCTAACAAAGCTATATGAGGCAAAATCCATGCATAATAAAATCTTCTTAAAAAGGAGACTTTACACTCTTAGGATGACGGAATCTACATCGATGACTGACCACATCAACACCCTAAACACACTGTTCTCCCAACTCACAACGTTGGGGTATACAGTTGGTGCGAATGAACGCGCAGAACTTTTACTTTAGAGGCTACCTGACTCGTATGATCAACTCATCATCAACTTGACAAACAACGTCCTCACGGACTATCTAGTTTTCGACGATGTTGCAGCCGCTGTTCTGGAGGAAGAAAATCAGCGCAAGAACAAGGAAGAAAGGCAGTCAAGTTCGCAGCAAGCGGAGGCCTTGTCGGTGACGAGAGGAAGATCAACAGAACATGGCTCCAGCGGGAGTCATGCCCATGGTAGATCGAAATCACGAAGTAAGAAGAATATGAAATGCTATAATTATGGCAAAAGATGGCACGTCAAATCGAAGTGTTGGCACAATAAGAAGAGTGGAGATAAAAAGTCTTCAGAGCCATCAACATCTCAAGGATGCGTTGTCAGCACATCAGACGATGATGAAATTCTATTCAGTGGAGCAACCACTGTTGATGAAGTCAGAAAGAAGTTTGCTGATGTCTGGCTTCTAGATTCAGCAGCCTCCTGGCACATGACCTCTCGGAGAGAATGGTTTCACAAATATGAACCTATCTCAGGAGGATCTGTATTCATGGGGAATGATCATGCCTTGAAGATTGTGGTATTGGTACTATCAAAATTGAAATGTTTGATGGTATAATACGTACCATTCAAGATGTCCGACTTATGAAGGGCTTGACCGACATATGAAGGGCTTTAAGAAGAATCTATTATCTTTGGGACAATTAGATGAGCTCGGGTGCAAGACCCATATCAAAAATAGGATCATGAAGATTGTTAGAGGGGTGCTTGTGGTGATAAAAGGAGAAAAGATAGCTGCAAATCTGTACATGCTCAAGGGAGAAACCATGTAGGAAGCTGATTCATGTGTGGTATCAACCAGCCGTGGAGAAGAACAAACCATGATGTGGCATCGCAAACTAGGCCACATGTCAGAACGAGGTTTGAAGATTCTCTCCGATCAGAAACTGCTTCATGGACTTAATTCGATAGCTCTTCCATTCTGCGAGCATTGTGTTACTAGTAAGTAGCATCGGCTAAAGTTCAACACATCGAGTTCTAGAAGCAAGGCTATTCTGGAACTGGTTCATTCTGATGTATGACAAGCACCAGTTACATCCTTAGGAGGAGCAAAGTACTTTGTGTCCTTTATTGATGATTACTCCATGAGATGGTGGGTGTATCCTATCAAGAAGAAGGCGGATGTGTTCTCAGTCTTTAAAGCCTACAAAGCGCGGGTCGAGCTTGAATCTGAGAATAAGATCAAGTGCTTGAGGTCAGATACTGGAGGACAATACACAGACGATGAATTCCTAGCATTCTGCAAGCATGAAGGCATCAAAAGACAATTCAGTACAGCTTATACTCCTCAACAAAATGGAGTGGCGGAGCGGATGAACAGAACTCTGTTAGAAAGAATAAGAGCTATGTTGGCAACTGCAAATCTGGAAAAAGTCTTTTGGGCTAAAGCAGTAAAAACCGCCTGTTATGTGGTGAATCGATCTCCATCAACTGTAATAAAATTAAAGACGCCGATGGAGATGTGGACTGGCAAGCCAGCTGATTATTCCAACCTCCATATATTTGGAAGTCCAGTGTATGTAATGTACAATGCCCAAGAAATTACAAAGATGGATTCAAAATCCAAAAAATGCATATTCTTGGGGTATGTTGATGGAGTAAAGGGGTATCGCCTGTGGGATCCCACTACCCATAAGGTTATCATCAGCAGAGATTTTTCAAACTACAAAGTGGTGAAAAAGAAAGCAGTTCGAGGAAAGACTCAGAGACTATAGCTGTTCAGGTAGAAGATGATCTGAATTCTTCTGAAGCAACACCGGAACATGATGTACAAGAACCAGACCAGTCCGAGGCTCCAGAAGCTCGAAGGTCAACTCGTGAGAGAAGACCACCGACTTGGCACTCGATGTATATTACGGAGAGTAATATTACATACTGTCTTCTAACAGAAGATAGAGAGCCATCAACTTTTCATAAAGCTATAAATGACACAGATGTATCTTTGTGGATGGCAGCAATGCAGGAAGAAATTGAAGCTCTCTATAAGAACAAAACTTGGGAACTTGTGTCACTGCCACAAAGAAGAAAGACCATTAGAAACAAATGGGTCTACAAGATCAAGCGAAATGGCGATGACCAAGTGGAGCGATATCGTGCTAGATTGGTGGTAAAAGGATATGCTCAGAAAGAAGGTATTGATTTTAATGAAATATTTTCTCCTGTAGTTCGACTTACAACAGTCCGAATAGTCCTGGCTATGAGCGCTAGATTTGACTTACATCTAGAGAAGCTAGATGTGAAAACAATATTTCTTCATGGAGATCTTGAAGAAGAAATTTACATGCTCCAACCAGAAGGTTTCGAAGAAAAAGAAAAAGAGAACTTGGTTTGCAGATTGAACAAATCTCTGTACGGTCTAAAGCAGGCGTCGGGGTGTTGGTACAAAAGATTTGATTCATTCATCATGAGCCTTGGATACAACAGACTTAATTTAGACCATTGTACATATTTCAAGAGGTTTGGTGAAAATAACTTTGTTATCTTATTGTTGTATGTTGACGACATGTTGGTTGCAGACCCCAACAAAGATCATATCAAAGAATTAAAGGCTCAGTTGGCTAGGGAATTTGAAATAAATGATTTAGGATCTGCAAACAAGATTCTAGGGATGCAAATTTACCGAGACAGAGTTAATAGGAAGATTTGGCTTTTTCAGAAGAATTACTTGAACAAAATCTTGCGACGCTTTAACATGCAAGATTGTAAGTTAATTTCTACCCCACTTCCTGTTAATTTCAAGTTATCCTCCAGTATGAGTCCTAGCAGTAAAGAAGAGAGGATGGAGATGTCTCGAGTACCGTATGCATCAGCAGTGAGAAGCTTAATGTTCGTGATGATTTGTACAAGACCAGACATTGCACAAGCAGTGGGAGTGGTTAGTCGATACATGGCGAATCCTGGTAAAGAGCATTTGAATGCTGTAAAGAGGATTCTAAGATACATTCAAGGAACCTCAAATGTTGCATTATGTTATGGGGGATCTGATTTTATTATCAGTGGATATGTTGATTTTGATTATGCAGGTGATCGTGATAATAGCAAATCCACCACAGGCTATGTGTTTGCACTTGCTGGCGGAGCTGTAAGCTGGGTTTCAAAACTGCAGTCAGTTGTGGCTACTTCAACAACAGAAGCAGAATATATAGTAGCTACACAAGCTAGTAAAGAAACGATGTGGTTGAAGATAGTGCTGGAGGAACTCGGCCATGAATAAAAGAAGATTTCTCTATTTTGTGACAGTCAGAGTGCTTTGCATTTGGCAAGAAATCCAGCCTTTCATTTAAAGACCAAGCACATTCGAGTTCAGTATCACTTCGTTCGTGAGAAAGTGGAAGAAGGAACAGTGGATATGCAGAAAATTCACACCAAAGATAACCTAGCAGATTTTTTAACAAAAGCAGTCAATACTGATAAATTCATTTAGTGTAGATCCTCATGTGGTCTGTCAGAAACGTAAGAAACATGAAGATGGCAAGATAGAAAGAACGGTGTGAAGATATGATTGACACTCAATCAAAACTTCAAGTGGGAGATTGTCAGGCGCCTAATAAAGCCACAGCGCCGAAAGCCCACAGCCGCAATGGTTTAAAAAGGAGCGCGTGGGCCTCACGACCGAAAAACTCACCAACTGGTTCTTTGACATTTGAAAAGAAAACAAATTTTGCGGGCCCCACAGCATAGTAAAATATTAATATTTTATTATGCATAGCGTTTTTCAAAATTCTATAAATAGGTTCCAAATCCTTAAGGAAATCTCATCCCATAAACAACTTCCTATATAGGAGAGTGAGAGAGAAAAAAATAGAGAGAGTTTCTTCTTGTAAAGAGAGAGAGTTTGTAACTCCAGAGTTTTTTTCCTCATAATGAATTCTTCTATCCTTGCATGTGGACGTAGGCAATCAAGTGCCGAACCACGTAACTCTGTGTGTCCAACTTTTTATCTCTATTTTTGCTCTACTATTGCTGCGACCTTGCTCTATCGGGCCCCGGGTTTGTCCCAACAAAATTCACAACTTCTATTGATGTTTCAAGATCTTTCAATATTATTTATTTAATTCTAGATAATAATTTCAAAAAATTAAACCAAGTTACAAGAATCAAAAGACAAACCTGCCCTGGCATGAAAACCTTGCCATTGTATTCAACCGGACCAAATGGACTCCCACTAGAAAATGACTCGGCCCTGAAAATAATATAAGAGTGAGGGTTAAATTTAAAGTTTTCCTCCATTTTTAGTTTTGCAAAACATTGGCATTCACATCATTGACTGAAGAAAAATAACAGCAAAAGTAGGAACTTTACTTTGCTCCACGTATATGCTTCCTCGGGAGTACACTCAGACTGTGATGTTGGGTTTGATAAAGCAAAACTGTGATGTTGGGTTTGATAAAGCAAAAATTATTGGCTTCTGCAATTGTTTACAAAGCATTTATATTAGTTCCCACTGGTTGACATCTCTTTAAATTGAAACCTAGAAATATGCTCGAATATATACCTCGTTGAAAGAGGTCATCGCCTCAACTACCTCCTTCGTGAAAGTCCTCCCCACTCCAGCTGATCCTATCAGCGCAGTCGGATTGATTGCCTAAGCAAGTTCAAATCAACCTTGACCAATTTATGAACTGTAAGTAGGCATAACATGTGGAATTCTTGAGCACAAACATTAGTATTTTGGACATAAACATAAATGAAGATCATCTTTTTTTGTTAAGAAGATAAGCACCCTTACAGCATCTTAGAGAGTTTTGACAGGTTCATGTTCATGAGCACAGGGTTTCTTAAATTGTTGCAGTGACTCTTTGCGCGAGCTCACAATCAAGCCCTACTAGTAAAATTAGTTCACAACATTAGAGTCGTGTGAATAGTTTTCTACTATGCAGGAATGTTAATGCTACTTTTTCTTACCTTAGAATCTACAAGCCAAATCTTCTTGCGAGTTTCAACAATTGGAGCTTTTGTCTGCAAGAATGGAAACAAGTAATTAAATTTAACATGAGAAGGTATAAACTACAAAGCTAACATATCAAATGCATTTTATCTTGGACAAAAGAAGACATCTTTAAGGAGGTAAAAGAGTTCAAATATTTAAAAAAAGCCACCTGTTTTGACATCTCCAGGGCTATAAGTTCTGCAATACCAGTACCAGCCTGCAATTATAGATGTTTCATAAGTGCTTGGATTCTTAATTTCTTAGAATTGCTTTTATGCCCTCAAATCCATAAAGAAGCCATTTCAGAGGACAGTCGACAGAGCAACAAAGGAAAAGAAATGAAGAATGAAAGATGAAGAATATACAAAGCATGGAAAAAAGAAGAAGTGACCTCGCCAGCGCCAAGAAACAAGAAGGTGTATTCTGCTAATTTTCCACCAATTAACTTTAATGCTGCAATAAGCCCAGCAAGGACAACTGAAGCTGTGCCCTGCAAAGATCACAATTATAATTAACAGACGAGTGTTATTTTTCCAAAAGAACTAACATTTCCTAGAGAAAATTATCACAGAAAATATAGACGCAGATACTTAGATTACCTGAATATCATCATTAAAGACGAGATGACTTCTACTGTATTTTGCGAGCAATTCAAATGCATTATGGTTTGCAAAGTCCTCGAACTGCACACATTTAAGTTTACATCAAACAAACCATGCAAATAATTCAGAAAGAATTTCAACATAAATACTCTGGCCAACCTGAATAAGGACTTTCTCGCCATAGTTTTGTTTCACAGCAGTCATGAATTCATGTAGTAAATCAGCATATTCCTAGGTAGCAGTTTAGCAATACAGATTAAAACATATCATAAATCAATATCATGTGATATGCCAATCTATCTAATATACTAAAACAATACCCTAGGATGCCACATGTCAATTTTCTGGAGAATTGGCCACATGTCCATTTTTCAAAGAATTGACCATTCATCTTCTATGTAATTTATACAAATTCTAAAACTTTCAAATCTTATCTATTAAAGCTTAACATACAAATACTAAAACTTTCAAAGAATTGGTCATTCATACAAATACTAAAACTTTCATATACTACCATCCATCAATTAAAGTTTCCCAAATCTTATCTATTTATTATACACAATTTACTATAAAAATTGTTGTTTGTAAAATTGAAGACGGTCATAATGTCACATCAAATTCAAACCTTTGAAATTTCATAAAGCATTGAAATGTAACCTCTCTCAATTACCATTAATTACACTAATTATCACTACCACAGCAACTCAATTTTCACTAACGGCCAAGCCTAATCAACTTCCCCACTCTTTCTCAATTCATCTCTTCTCTATAAATCTTGCAAACTAATCTAGGTAAAAGTATTCTTAGATCCCTTTCTTTATCATTAGTTCCAACTCCATAATGATGCATGTGATTGTTGATAAGTATGCTCGATTGGACTTTTCTTATGCATCCATCTTGCAGATTTTAATGCTACACTCCATTTTATGAAAGTAATGTATCCATTTTATTTGTGTATTTTTTTGTTATTGGTATATAAATATATCCCTTTTGTTGTTTCTTTGTATATAATTTCCCCCTATATTGCTTCTTTGTTTGTAATGTTTCATCTTTGTCAGTTATTTGTTTGAAATTTTTCTCAAATGAGATTTGATATCCAGCTTTCCTAATAGCACGTTGAGGAAATGTGTTGTATGCAAAACAATGTTCACGATAGGAGTGTAAATCATTTGTACAAAATTCAATTAATAGTAATCCGATATCACAAAATTATATTCAATTGCAGTTGTCGATATCAAAGTTGGTGAATGTGCAAGTATGCAAAGCTTAAGTACCATGTACATCGCGCATAATAGAGTACTTGAGGTAATTGAAGATTTACCCGTATCCTTAAGAAAGATACTAATATTTTATATATTAATAGTGTAAGTTTAATTTTTCTTAATCATATTTAAGGCTTTATGTAAATTTAGATTTTTCAATTAGTCAAGATACACCGTAGTTTGTGAAATATAACCTTTTTTAGTTTAATTCTTATGTTTAGGGCTCAAGTTGATTATTAAATTCACATATCACAAAGATTGAGCAAAGAAAATATAAAGTAAAAATTTTATAATTAATTTTAAAAAAATTACCGCAGCATGGCGCGGGTAATGACACTAGTTAGTTCCTATAGAATCTAGTACCTGGCCAGTAGCTCGCTTTTGCCGCATCCCAATATAGAACTCATCCTTCGGCAACTGTTCACTGTTTGTCCCCGTATCAATTGTTATGGGTAAGCACTGCAAATAAATTAAAATATCAGTCAGGCTCAGCAAAAGTAGAGTGCACAAATGTAATTTCCGTCATTGCTTAGGTATTGATTCTAAAGAGTACTACCATAGATTACACAATCAAAATTTATGATTGATTGCGAAAAGAACCCCTGTACTATCACAAAATTGTGGGCAGATCCCCTGTAGTTTAATTGTTGCGGATAGACCCTATGAGTGAATTTTTTTATAATTCTTTTACCCTCAGAAAAAGAGAAAATTGATCTTTTGACAAATAGACCTCCTAGGGATAAAAGAGTCAAAAAGTTCACTCCAGGGGTTTATCAGCAACAAAACAATTACATGGGCTCCATCAGTAATTAGGCGTTCGTTGAGGGGGTTTAACCACAATTAACTCGAAAACTTAACACGCGAATAACTGGATCAGGAATTAGATCAGGAGTTTGACGTGCTTACTGCAGATGGACGAAGTCCGCCAAGGGCTGTGTAAAGGGATAGCTTGCCAACAGGAATTCCCATACCCTGCACAAAGTTTATGCAGCATTTTCTTCATCATATCATCAAGACCTAGAATAAGCTTTTGATCTATTCCATGAAAACTTAAAATACCTAAAATCATATTCACCTGACATCCAAGATCTCCAAGCCCCACAATACGTTCACCGTCAGTTACCACAATAACCTGAATGGACTTCTCAGGCCAGTTCTTCAACACCTCAAGAATTTTACCCCTACAAGATCAATCAACTTCAAAGCTTCAACCACTAAAGTAATCAAATCCACAATAAGCATTAAAAAACCAAAACATACTTCTCTTTCAAACTGATATAAAGACCCTGAAGACGCCTAAAGATGCTACCATACTTTTGACAAGCCTCACCAACTGTAGGTGTGTATACGACCGGAAGCAACTCCTCAACGTTATCAATGAGAAGCTTGTAGAATAGCCTCTCATTCCTCTCCTGAAAAAAAAATTAATGATGAAATATTAGCAAACTATCCTTTAAACAATTTGAATATAACAAGACAGAACAGAAAGGATAATTGAGCCAGTAACCTGAAGATCCATCAAAGCCATGTACTTCTGAAGGGGCACCTCATACTGCCGAAGATTGTTCATGAGCTTTTTTTCATGCAAAATGAGATCAATAAAGTTAAGTTAAATGTTATTCAGCATAAATTAGATGAAAATGTGATTTTAAATGGCAACCTGGAGCTCTTGAGTGATACATGCAGGCGGCAAGAGTCCTCGCAAGTAGTGGGCATCTCTTTCTTGCTCTGAAAAAGCAAGCCCTTTATTGTAGTGTGGATCTCTCAACAATGAGTAACCACTAAATCAAATAATAAGGGCAATATTTGTCAAAATTTGCCACAAAAATTATTCAAATATGAATACAAGATACAAATTTTAGTTAATGATAATAGAAAAACCTCATCATTAAATAAATGAGAATTTTGCTGCTGTTGTGGATGTATAATGGAAAAACCTTGTCATAGATTCTCAATCATCAATAAACACAAATTTTAATCCATATGCTTATTTTTGGAAACTAGTATGGTGCACCTGCATTGCACGTGTTTCCATTTTCCTATTTATATGCAATGATAATTTTATGTACCTAATGTATATTTTTATTATATATATGGTATTACAAATTAGTTTGGTTTGCAATCGATAATTTATTAGATATCAAATCAATTATCCGACTCATAAGTTTATACTTTCTATTTAGAGTAAATTCAACAAATGCCTCCTAATAAACTTCCGAACTTTTAAAATATCACGAAACCTCCGTAAGTTCTGGGAATCTCAAGAAAACCCTTTTAACTTTTAACATTGTTAAAAAAACACTAAAAGTGTGAAATACAATTTTCATAGGCAAAAATATCACCCTACATAAATTTACCTACATGTGAAAAAGAACAAAGCCAACATTAACGCCATTAAGAGGAGTTTTCTGAAAAATGTCGAAAGTCTAGGGAACTTACTGAGAGCGCTAAAAATTAGTAGGATTTCATGACATTTTGCGAGTTAAGTGATATTATCTAAGGAATGCCCAAATTTAAGGGGTTTTCTTAAAGGCTAAAAAGCACTCAGGTGCCTTATAATTTATTAAATTAACTTAGTTATTTATCAAATTATTTATTTAATTAACAATGATTTACTTATTAATATAGAATAATTTTAGCCTCAAATTGATAAGCTACATAAGGTACATAAATAAGACAGGACTTCTCCTTTGCTTGTTTAGTTCAATGCATGTAATCATGAGAGGAATCACCAAAAACCTCATAGTTAATAAAATCCTGCATGAACATAGTTTGAGACAAAAACAAAATGCGAAATGAATAGAAACTTTAATTATTATTTATTAAATAAATCACATATATTCACTTAATCTCCAAAAAAAGGCACAAAACATTGAACACCTTAAAAATCTCAGTGCATAGCAATGTTGATCAAGAAAAGAACATTAAATTTATAAAAATTATAGAAAAAGCGAGCTCGAGGACGCTAAAGCAGCGAGGAAAAAAGCGAGCTAGATTTGGCTCTTTTCTTCTCTATCTAAATTTTAATTAGAATTGGAATGTTGATTGCAGAAGTGTGATAAAATTTTATGTTATTTATAGTGATTTGGTGGGAGAAGAATAGTTGTAACATTTTTTTTATTAGTGCAAATAAATTTATATTTAGTGTGCCAAGAGCTAGTGGAGGAGTGTCACTGTGTTTAATTTAAAAATTAATGACAATTAATTGGGAGGTTATGAAAAAAAATTATGTATGTCTTCATGTATGTATGCATGGATGTGCAAGCAATGGGGAGGTTATGAAAACTTAAACATGTATGTATCTTCATGTATGTATGAATGGATGTGTTGGGGAGCATTTTGAAAAGAAATGTTTTAACATGACAAACTACTTTTATAATAGTATTAGCTTAGATAAATACTTTTTACTTGCTTCAGAATTAGTACTCAGTCGACTAAATTTTGAGGAAAAAGTTTCCATATTTGAAATCAGTTTCAGTGAAAAGGACTTGCAGTTCTATACAAATACTGTGCTAAATCTGCTATATATATATGTTGAAGTAAAGCTTTAACTACAATTTTCAGAAAAAAAGTTTCCATCTTAGAAATCCGTTTCAGTCAAATTCTCAATTAAATCAACCTAAACTAAAAAAGGATCAAAAATCAAAAGAACGAAGGAAATCAAACCTTGCAACTGAAACCGTCCATGGCGTAACGAGCTGCTCCTCGGTGGCTCGATCCTCGCCATATATATCCTCAACTCCACCACCCACCGCCGATTTCGAATCGAGATCAAGAACCGAGGTTTCGTCCCCTCGCATCTCCTTCATCGTGCTCTCCATCTTCGATCAAGCTCCTCCCTTTTCTTCTTCCCGCCTTCTCTGCGAATATAAAGTTCTCTTCTTTTCCTCGCAATTCTAAAGACAAAGAAACAAAAGTGAAAATCCTCAACCCAGCGTTATTATAAACAACGAT
>BQKN01048564.1:0-11231 GCA_022839385.1 Asparagus kiusianus | reverse complement strand
TTTTCCGTCTAGTATAATTTATCCCAGACGGAAAATTTTCCGTCTGGGATATTCCGTCTAGGATACTCGTATTTTTACTAGTGAGGGAGATGGAAGACTGGGAGAAGAGGATGATGAGGAGGCTAGGATTAGGGTTTATGAGGAAGGAGATGAAAAATAAAAAAATGGTGAGGATAAAATGGTCATTTCGCATATTTTTTTGGATAAAAACGAGATTATGTGTGACATTACAAACATGTTAGCAAGTAAATGTGGTTTACATCAAAAAAACTTTAAAGGTGGTAAGTATCATTTTGGGTAAAAGTAAATGTGATTTTGATGTAAAAACCCTTAGAACTAATGTTAATGTGTTATGGAAAAGTAAGGCTAACTGGCCTACCCAATCCAGTTTACAATTATGGTTCACCTATAGAGCAAACTATTTTATACATGTCTCAGTTAACATTATAAGCTAGTGCAGATTCTAACAGAACAATCTCATATGAATGATCTACACTATTGACGGATGATTAGAGTTTTAGTTTGGAAATTCCATGTCTTTAAACCCTTTTTCTAAGGGAGTGGTTTTGATAGGATCATTATTCATTAGGTGTGTGTACGTATGGAAATCAATTAGAATACTAATAACAAAAGTGCATTTTCTGATTTTTTTGAGATAACTCACTATTTAAACATGAAAAAAGGTATATTTCATGATTATGAGATAACTCACTATTTAAACATCAAAGTTTTTTCGTAATAAAAGTAGTGATAACTAAACAACTCTTCCCCAAACATCCCAAACAAATTCAATATCAAAATGAGCGCTATAAGAGTAAGGTTTGAATCGTAAAGAAAAGAGTTAAAAAAATTTCAAACCAACCGTGTTACTTTACGTGAATAACACTAATCACCAGTTTGCAGTCTCGTGTTCCGAGGAATTCATATTCCCCAAAAACTAATGGCTACAGACACGGAGACACCCCCCATGCACTCTCTAGTAGTCTACGTTTTGGGGAAGTATAGTCTTGTTAGCACTAATTAATGGTAATATTCAATGATTTATTCTTTTAGACGACAAATTAAAAACATACATATGAGACTAAGAAATAACTAAATTGAACTATAGGTGATTAATTTATCGAAAAGTATCGATCACCTATGGCACATATGAGCTTTAGGGCGAGGGTTGAGTATTAAACCCGACCTTTGCACGTGAACAAATTCAATGTGGCAGCCTTTTGTTGAATCTGACCTACTTCGGGGCTAAATGCAACACAATGGTTTCTTCGGTCCTAAAAACATCCAAGTTCAAATGAAGCACGCAGTAGGATTTTTTAACACACAAATCAAGATATGGTTGCTTTTAAAAAAAAAAGTCAAAGGTGTTGATTAATTGTTTTCATAAATTTGGTTGGTATTTTGCAACTTTGCATTAAAAAAGAGGAAAACAAATTAACATATATATATATCTGGGTGTTTACCAAATATATCGTCTAGTAGGCATTTTCCGTTTAGAGTTGTCGGTTGCATATTTGGTTGGAAAAAAAAATATTATTCTCGAAAATGAAATTTTCTTTAGTCGAATTTGTGATTGCACTTGGGTATCATCTACAAATAATGTGCAACCAAACAAAACTTTTGTTGGATTTATTTTTTAAATTAGGTTTTAAGTATAAATTCTTTCCGAGATGCAACAAATTCGTTAGAATATGCAATCTATAAATCAATCCTAACAGATTTCTAACATATTTTGTGAGTTGTTCACTCCAAAATCTTCAATATATTTTCGTTTAATATGTTGATCATAGCTTATCTAACTGTCGTTCTTTAAATCTGAACAATGGAGGGGCTTGGCAAACTAGACATGAACAAAAAATGCGAGAAGTCACATCTACAGGCGTGAAATTAAATCCATGTTAATGTCCAAGTGAATTATCACGTTTGTTTCCCAGAATAATAAATTATAGTTAAAACTAGAAAAGTTACATGATGTGATAATATCATGTTATATAGTTATCTAAAATCAAAGCATACTTTCAATAATTTAGTAAATAAATCCTTTTAATTAATTATTATAACCTGCAAGTTAACCAAGCATTAATCTCTACTGGGAAGCCGACGCGTGTCCACCCTATGCTTAATCCGATCATTCTAGAACCCGACAACTAGAGTTGTACATGCGGCCGATTGTGTAAGCTGACAACTTGCATAGTTGACTAAAAAGGCGGTTCTTGTTGGCCTACCCACCAGATCGATCCTATGAGCACTCGTATTCAACCTATTGTTCTAGCTGACAACTTGCATAGCTGACTAAAAAGGTGATACTTGTCGGCCTACTCACCAGATCGATCCTACGAGCACTCTTACTCGGCCTATTATGCCAGTCGACAACTTGCATAGCCGACTAGAGAGGCGGTGTTTGTCGGCCTTCAGCTGGAAGGCTAGAGGGGTGATGTGTCCTCGAACCCCCACCAACAACCGACTACCCTCCCATTAATTGTCATGACAAAATCATCATTTCTCTAGCCCCTATAGTTATAACTCATCAGAGCCAGTCAATTTCAAACACCTGCTATCTTCCCCACAATAAACTACCAGATGTGACTCATTTTCGCTAGCAGCCGACACCTATCAGATGTCTACCAAGTCAGTTGCCTGTCTAGACTTGGCTCAAGTTATCTATCTTCCCTTCTGATCTACTATAAAAGGTAGCCATGCTGCTCAAAATAACCCTCTGGCTTTTCACATACCTTTAAAATCTTTTTCATCATCTCATATTTTCCCACTCAAGTTCATATACTGACTTGATCATCAGAGGAACAACTGGCACTACAAGAAATCTATTATTTAACGACCAAATTTAGTGAAGGGACCAGTTGCCCGTCATTAATGTGCATATAATAACGACGGGTTTTAAACCCTTCGTCTAGTGATTACAAATAATAGAGAAATATTGTGATATGGGATAACGGTTTTATAATCCCTTCGTTGATTTGATCCTACTACCGTCGTTATTCGGTTTCCTTAAAAATGAAGGGTCTATTACCTTCATTGATGGGACTCCTAATCATAATTAGACTGAAATTATCATATTCCTATTAACAAATTCGATAACCAAACTCGAAGCCCTAACTAGATTTTCCAAAATCCCCAAATCTCTCTCTCTCTCTCATCTCCACACCGCCTGCTCCCCAAAACGGCGTCGAGATCCCCTCATCCGCCCCCACCTCCACTGCCAGCGTCGCCCTCTCCCTTTTCCTCCCGCCTCCCTTCCTCATCGGCGATCTCAAATTGGTCTTAGAGCAAATGGATTGGAGGACTTCGAGAGTGATGCCGAGGATTGTTGCGAGTCACGTGAGAAAGTCGATGCCCTAGGTTTTGAAATTTTTTGAATTTTTTTGGATTTTTGTTTGAGGCCTTAAACCCTAGCTTCAATTTGTGATTTTGCTGCTTGGGTGCTTGATTTGGAGTTAATGAATAGGGGTTTTATGTTGAAAATCGTTCTTAATATTAATTTAAACTGTTTTTCGTACTAGATCATTGGGTTTCAGCATTTTCTTGCAAAGCTGGTTCTTGATTCAAATTTGAAATCTGAACCTATATTGGGAGCTATTTCAATGACTAATGGTAGAATATAGCGCCGGAAGTAAATATCATGGTGTGGAGCGTGTCCTGTCTACAACTACACCGGTATATACACATGAAATTGTTCTATTTTTAATGCCTGGTTCAAGCTATTTTGATTATTGGTTACTGATTACAAGTGGTAGCTATAGTATGTGGTTGGTGGTTACGAGTATTTCTTATCATTTTTTTGTTTTGAATTGAATTATTCAGGCAGGTGAGGCAAGCATAAAGATTTAGTTGGGCTGCAACTCGAGGTGTAGATGAGGAAGAGCTACTTGCAAACTTGCCAGAAGACTTACAAAGAGAGATATGACGCCATTTCTTTAAATGTCTCAAACAAGTGAGGTTCCAAGATCATATCGCATTCTCTGTTTTTGGTGAAGTGTTTTTTCTTTATAATTTATGCTGAGCAGTCTTTGGTACTTGCTAGAATGATATGCAAATGAGAAGACAATGAATTGAGGTCTCTATTATTTCTTGCAATTAAATGACTATTACTAACCCATGGGCAGCCGTGGATATTTACTGAAATTAAGGAACAACGGCATTGGGACATTATTAGTTCGTGGGAGAGATTTAGGCTATGTTTGGTTTGAGAGAAAGGAAGAGAAAGGAAGAGAAAGGAAAGTAAAGTGTGAGAGAAAGTAGGTTTTTGTTGTTTGTTTTGAAAGAAAACAAAAAGGAAAAAGAAAATAAATTTCGCTGCAGAAAAATAGGTTTATATTTTTTCATTCCCGCTTTCTCTCCGCTGCCCTAGTGAAAACGAGGGAGAGCGACGGAAACTTTCCCGATGCTGACCCCGATCTCTCCTCCAGAAATTTCGCCCGACGGCCGACGCTGACCCCGATCGTCGCCTTGCTCGTCGCCTCCAGAGATCCTCGCCTCCAGAGATCCTCATCGTTCTCCTCTCTCTCTCTCTCTCTCTCTCTCTCTCTCTCTCAAACCCTAGTTCGACAAACCCTCGCTTAGCTTGAGATCTCGTCAGCTTGAGATCGCGAACCCTCGCTCTTCTATGGATCGTTCATTTCCGATCGCGTAACACTGGGTAAGATCCGAAGGTGAGCTTCGATTCGAGCTCGTAATTTATTTTTGATATGGATTTTGTTCTGTGGATGCTTGGTAAATAATGCTAATGCATTGTTCATATTCGTAGCAAGTGAAGAGTTTAATGGATGATAACATTTACCATTTGTTGGTAATGCATGCTTTTTTTTAACTGCTTCAACAATGTGAAAACCACTCAGAAATCACCTATGGATAAATTTTTTTTTGACTTGCATATCTAACTGCTATTTTTGAAGTAAGAAGTACGCTAACGAAAATTTCTGTACGAATGTAATAACTGGGCTACTAAATTATTTGAAAGATTCAGTTGGGCTGTTATGAGCTTTAGCCGAATTAGTTACCTAATGCATTTCATAGTATACTGAAGCCCAATTAGACTGGTTTTCATTCTTGATTTCTTAATTTGCTTTTCAAATTTTTGTATGTGCAGGATTAAGATTATAATTTGGTATTGTATTTGAGACTTCTGTAATGTAATAAGCCTTGACTAATGAGTCAGAACCAGGTTTTTTTTGTTGTTTTTTGAATATATATGGGCCACAAACAACCTACATTAAATTGAACTGTTAATAATTTGATTGAATATCTAAAATTAATGCTTTCATTATAGTATTTTATGGTAATAGCAGTTTGTTACATCATTAATTTCCCTGAAAAGCACCAATTATTAGATCTTGACAAGCGCCAATTATTAGATCTTGACAAGCGCTCATTCTACATGTTAGCACAATAAATTTTACCACTACATAAAAATTGCATACATCCAAATGAATCTATAATAAGCGACAACAACATGATCCAAGCAAGATGAAACGCAAGGATTCCCCCATCTAAAAATAAAACAGATCGTAAGGATTACTGTTTTTTATTCTGGTCTTGCGATTTCTTGGTCTAAAGTTGTGTTTTTTTTGAGGTTGGATGTTTTATCGTAGGATTATCTTGTATGCGATTGTGTTGGCGGAGTACGATCAGGAGAGTGGAGAGGGGTGTAAGAAGCTGATTAAGACCAAGGATGGAATTGCGAGTATAAGACTTTATATCAAATCAGTTGGGAGGTTTGTTTCGAACTGTTTGCATGGTTTTATATTTGCATGATGTGTTGTGTTTATCTTCGACAGTTGAAATTTGAAGTATGCACTTACTAAAATACAACTTGAAATGCGCAAAAGATGATGTATGTTGACAAATTGTGAAGCAATGAGAGTCAGTCTCATAATCAAGCAATTCTTTGTCATGTGAGTGGCAATTCATAGTGTGAGCCTATATCAACTCAGCTAGACTACGAAGAGAAGCTAGAAATCATGAGTTTTGATTGACATTGAAGTTTTATTTTTATGATCTAACAAAGCTTTGCATTGGGAGAGAATTTCTAATATTTTGCTTTAGATAAAACTAGGTCACCATGCATGTGAATTTTTACTAATTAATTGTGGAAGGGTGTTAAGCCTTTTTTTAGAAAATATTGACACAGAAGGAGAGATATTTGAGGAGCTTTCAAAAGTTGAAGGGCTCAATGAGGACGAACAACTTGTAGCCTACGACTATCTTACCGAGGATGCGGCTCGAGGAAGAAACTTCATTGGGTTACCAATTCATCGGAGGAAAAGGTGGTTGGAGATTAAGCTTGAATGGTCATCACACAATCTTAGTATTGGTATTAGGAGGTAATTTAATTTAATTTACACTCTAATTACATGTTTTCATTTTACCACTTAGTTCATAAGTTCAAGAAAATTATGTTGTGATAATTTTCTTCCTCATTTTCTCATAAAGGTAACCAAACAAGAGAAAATTATTTTCATATGTATTTTCTTCTAACTTTCATTACAATATTCTTTCTAACCAAACAATAGAAAGAATATCATTTTCTTTTCTTTTTCTTTTCCTTTCCTTTTACTTTCTCTTTCTTTTTCTTTTCTCTCCCTTTCTCTCAAACCAAACATAGCCTTAATATTCTGAAGGATTATGTGAACTGTGGTCTTGCACATTGGGGTTCAGATTCCAAGGGTATGTTTTAGTACTTTCTTTGTATTTGGATTACTCCATATAATCTGGAAAGGGTCTCATCTTATAGTTAACTGGTATATTCATGTGTAGTGCATTATTTCATCAATCTGTATGTTACAATAAAATATCAGACCATGCTCATAGTTTTGTCACATATTTCTAGTGTGTATTATGTCTCTTTATACAAAAAAATTGGAGAAAGGCACCCGATATGTTAGATGAACAACTGAAGAATCAAGAGCACATGCTTCTAAATGATTTTGGTTTCAGTAGTGATTGTGTAAAATGTTTTAGTTACTTCTGCTTTTTCTCATCACAATCACACAGTTTTTGTGAATAGGAATGGGGACAATTTGTCATCTAAGATATTAACAGTTAATACTTCCTACAAACAGTGATTTATTAAGGGTGATAAATGCAAGATGCTAGAAAAATCGAAAGTAAGGACAAGCTAGCATTTGTAACTAACGGTTTTTTGGAATATTAATATAATTTTAGGATACTACTCGGACTATCTAGCAAATTGTATCCAAATGTGCAAGTATCAAATATGCGTTGGATATGAATGTGTCCTCTTGGTTGTGAATTTTACTTAATAAGATAATATTTGCTTAATTGATATATCTTAATTATGTGATTTTTTTTAAATTTTTCAGGTTATCCATGCAAGATTAGGAGAGTGGGGTAGCTCGAGTCTTCTTTTGACGATGATTAGAGATGAAAGAATGTGTCTTTCCCTAACTTTTATTTTAATTTGTTATAGATAGTTTCATGTATTTTTTTGGAACAATTATGATATTAACTCTTGTTATTAGTATTGAATATTTGAGGATGGTGGAATTTTATTTATTGATGTTATTAATGAATGGAATTTTTATTTTCTATTTTATTCATTATTGGATATTTTTAATATATTTGTGTTGTGAATCTTAGTGTCAGGTTGAGAATAATATAATAGTTGCCTATGAATGGAAAAATTATTATTAATGTATATTAAAAATTTGTAGTCTACAATGACGGTTTTATAAACCATATTTTGTTCATCAACGAAGGGAAAGCACCATTGTTAATGGGTTACTAATTATCCATTATGAAGACTTTTACGACGGTATCCAACCGTCATTAATTAGTCTTCAACGATGGGAAAATATCCCCGTAACTAATGGTAACGATGGGAAAATATCCTCGTAACCAATGGTAACGATGGGAAAATATCCCGTCACTGATGGTAACGACGGGAAAATATCCCCGTCACTGATAGTAACGATGGTGATAATTACCGTCGTAAATATTAACGACGGTAATATGTTCCGTCGTTATAGAGTCTATAACGACGGGTAGTATATCCCTTCGTGACCCTTTAGCGAAGAGGGCTTCAACAACGGGCGACGAAGGGATTTTTCCCCGTCGTTAGCATACAATAACGAAGGCTTTTAGCTCTTTAACGAAGGGAAATCCCTTCGTTAAAGATGTAATTTCTTGTAGTGTGGAGAACCGAACTCTAGCCTTTTACGAGTTCTTCATGTGCAGGAAAGAACAACGGGCTCTCAGATCAGCTATCGAAAGAAGCTTGAGGATCCTAACCCAACACTAATCCCCAAATAAATCCCTTGCTCGATAACTGACATCAACATTAATTAATAGTTATTCTTATTTTTCCACTCTCGAGATGACTACGACACACTTTCAAGGAGAAGCTAAATATACAATGAAACATTTTCACACTTCACTTTCACAATCACTTTCAAATTGCTGATCTATTGAAAGTATGAAACTTCATACTTTCATCTTTTTTTGTTTTCATTCAAACAAACACTCACTTATAAATAGATGAAATTGAAATTTATTTGCAATATCTCTAAGGGGCTACTTGTTTCCATGTATTTGGTGGATTTTGCATTAAAAATGAGACCCACAAGCTTAAAATTTTATATTTTTATCAACTATATCATTTTTTGTTATTTTATCAAGAATTTGGGTTGTCACGTAGGATAAATGAATCCAATAAAATTCCTCAAATTAAATAATTATGCTAATTTCACTCGAATTTGTGATTTTAAACAAGGTGCTTGCATAAACAAACAAGATTTGATTGAATTTTATCCTCATACAAATATACTTTAATATTAATTGCAAATAATTAATATTTTTTAAATATCATTTTTTAGATCATGCTTCAAAATACAATCCACGAACTAAATGCGCCCTACCTAATTATATCTTGTCTGTTATGATTTTGGTAAAGGCTATAAATAGTCCCCTGGCCAATCTCCAAAGACATCTCAATTTCAGTAAGGATAAATTGCACTTAAATTCCCTATAGTTTCACCAACATTGCACTTAAGTGACCCCAATTTTAAAATTGGTAAAAAAAATACCCCTATAGTTTAGGGAAACCATTGTAAGAAGATTATTAGTTCTCTCTAGGGTGTTATTAATAGTGTTTAGGGAAACAAATAAGTTTGTCCCTACCCGATGTGGGACTACACAAAAGTAAACACTAGTCTCAACACTCCCCCTCAAGCTGATCATACATATCATACATGCCTAGCTTGTTACAAATAAAATTCACTCGTGTGCTCCCAAGAGCTTTAGTAAGAATATCTGCAAGCTACTGGTCTATATTTGGCTCTAATGATTCTCTTCTCCAACTTCTCACGAATCAAGTGGCAATCAATCTCTATGTGCTTTGTCCTCTCATGAAACACCAGGTTCTCAGCTATGTAAATGGTGGCCTTGTTATCTCCATACAAGCTCATGGGACACTCTAGAGGATAACCAATCTCTGTTAGTATATCTCTAACCCAGATTAGCTCACAAGTCAAATTCGTCATGACTCGATACTCAGACTCAGCTATAGATCGAGAGACTACATTTTGTTTCTTACTCTTCCATGATATGAGATTCCCTTCAAGGAACACACAATACCCAGTAGTTGACCGTCTATCCTTAGGAGATTCTGCCCAATCTGCATATGAGAATCCTACAATTCTCGTGTGACCGCTATCTGAATAGATTACTCCTTTTCCTGGAGTTTTCTTAAGATGCCTAAGAATTCTCTTCACAGCTTCCATATGAGGTTTCCTAGGTATCGAGAGAAACTGACTGAGTACACTAACAGAGTATGCAATATCCAATCTCGTGACCATCAAGTAGTTTAGTTTCCCCACAAGTCACATGTATTCTTCAGTATCCTCCAGTAACTCTTATTGAGTCGATAGTAGTTTGATTTTATCATCCATAGGTGAGTCGATGCCCTTGCATTCTGACATCCTAGCATTTAGCACCATATCAAGTACATATTTTCTCTAGGATAAGAGAATTATCTTCTTTGATGTAGCTACCTCGATACCCAAAAAGTATTTTAAGGGTCCAAGGTCCTTAGTTTGAAATTGTTGTTGTAGATACTTCTTCAAATGACTAATGCCGTGTGCATTGTTACCAGTGATGACAATGTCATCAATATATACAACTAAAAGAATCCGCTTCTCATCATGAAATCTCCAGAAAACCGAGTGGTCTTTCTGAGCTGATGAAGACCAAAGGTTTGGACAACTGCGACAAAATATCCAAACCAAGCCCTCGGAGATTTCTTCAAACCATATAGAGATTTCTTTAATCTGCAAACCTTGCTACACTCCTCCTGAGTAACAAAACCTGGTGGTTGCTCCATATAAATCTCCTCATCAAGAATGCCATTAAGGAATGCATTTTTAACGTCCAACTAATGTAGTGGCCAGTGATAGCAAGCAGAGAGCGAAATAAGAATACGTACATATGTTATTTTAGCTACAGGAGAGAATGTATCGATATAATCAAGGCCATATATCTGTGAATACCCCTTCACAACTAGTCGAGCTTTGAGGCGAGTTAGAGAGCCATCTGGATTTACTTTTACAGTGTAAACCCATTTGCAGCCAACCGCTCTCTTTCTTGGTGGTAGGGAAACAAGATCCTAAGTCCCATTTCTTTCTAAGGGCATCATTTCTTCTTGCATTGTCACTGTCCAACCTAGGTTAGATAGAGCTTCTGGCAAATTCTTGGGAACCCAGTGAGATTTCAAAGAAGATATGAATGAGTAATATGATAGACTTAACGAAGTGTAAGAGACATAGTGTGTAAGAGGATACCGAGAACTTCGGGAACAAGATCTCTTTTCCTTTCGAAGGACAATTGGGAGATCATTAGTGTTAGACCCTAGAAGGGGGGTGATTAGGGTCTTATGCTAATCTAATCCCAATTAAAAGCTAATTAAAATTATGTTGATCAATTTGTTCTTGCAAGAAGAAATATGATATGGACATGAACAATAATGATGAATAGAATGTACTCTAAGCAAAACACAAACACACGATATGTTTACGAGGTTCGGTCACCACGACCTATGTCCCCGCTCCTCACCTCGAGGAGATATCCACTATCACAATTCGGTTTGGAAGCCAGAACTTCTACACACTCGGTTTACAAGATCACTGAAAACTCTCACACTACACAAACACTATACAATCACACTTTACACACTAAGTGTAGGAACCTAGCCCGTGTCCTCC
>BQKN01048563.1:0-12909 GCA_022839385.1 Asparagus kiusianus | reverse complement strand
GCCGACGAGACTCAATACCCTCCAGCTCCTTTGCCACCTGATCACGAGCCTTCTCTTGAACGGCCAAGGAAGCCTGTGCGTTAGCTATAGCCTGTTTGAGTCTCTCTACTTCGAAAGAGAGTCGGGAGAGCCGATTATCGGCCGCCTGTTGCTCGTGGGCCACTCGTTCATCCTCGGCCTTGGCCTGCTCCAACTCTACTGATAACTTTATCTCCAGCGACTTAGTCTTATTTAGGCGGCGATCACGATCTGCCATAGCCACTCGAACTTCGTGGGAGGCGAGATCAACAAGAGTGGAACTTTTCGCGCGGAGGGCGAGCAGCTGCTGAACAGCGCCCTCTACTTCGTTCAGACGCCGAAAGTAGGGCTTCACCGCAGTGGTGCCAAGCCTCTTGAGTAGAAAAAGCGAGTCGTGTTCAAGATCCTCCTTGAATTCCTTGAAGGGACAACTCTCCTCCAAAGCTAACTGGATGCAGTGGGACAAAGTGTTTTAGAAGTTGACCAGAGCTCGTGCCACCTTCCTCTTTCGCCAGCGTTCCAAGGGGGAGAGAGCGGCATCCTCGGCCGAGGATGAAGTCACAATTGAGGTACCGGTGGTCATGACCGCGGAAGCAGCGATCGGCGCCGCCAGAGCCGGAACGACCGCTGGTGGTATCAGGGTAGCAGCGGCAGGATCGCAGGTCACCACAGACAAGGAAGTGGCCATCAGCCCAGTGGGGGTCCCCCTTGAGTTGGGGACTCTCGCACTGAACGCTCACCCCCGACCGGTACTCCCTCGAAAGTGGAGGTTCCTCCTTGTTGACCCGCAGGGGCCGACATTTCCTCCTCGCTCGATAGCACCTCATGAACTGAGGCGTCGTCATCCGTCTCTGATTCGCCTGAATGACCCTCCCAAGAGGGAGGATCCTCCTTTCCAGTAGCTTCATAAGAAGGGCCAACTGCGGATGCAAAAAGAAGATTGATAAATGCCCCTTCGGCTTAGAATGATCAACAACACTGAGGCCCATGCTTACCTGAACCCTCTAACTCTCCTCTGTCTCCACTCCCCTCCTCTTCGTCAGAAGGAATAGGGATCGCTTTCTCGACTGCACCTGCATGGATTCAATATGAACAGTCAGAGAATACGGACCCGACTTTATACACAGGAGTACTATGCTGGAAGATTACCTCCTGGTGCAGGTGCAGGAGTCGTTGAGACCCCCGCCTGTGGCCCCACATCGGATGAAGGAAGGGTATCCTTCGGAGTCACCGGAGCCGCCCACGATATGGCAGAAGGGGTAGGTTGAGCAGCTCCCGCCCCAGAGACAGTATCGCCCTGACCATCCGCCGCTCTGGTGGTCCCCACAGTCTCCTCGCTATGGGCCTTCTTGGTCGCTTCCGCTCTGGAACCCTCCGCCGCCTCTCGCTGCCACTTTGAGAGCAACGAACTGCTTGGAGATAGCAGGGGCATCCCCATCCGCCCAGCAATCGTGCTCCGCGCTTGCTCCAGACGATCACCCGCTCGGGTCAACTCGACAGGCTCCCTATGCTCACCTTGGGGATCCAAGGGAAGACTAGGAGAAGGAGCTCGCGTCTCTGGTGCCTCAAACTCATCCATACCCGCGTAGAAACCATCGGTGTCCTCAACAGGATCCTTCGATAATCATTCCCTAGCAGTTTGGTGGCCCCTCCGCCTCGAAGAACGAACAGTCCTTCTGGGAGGACGCCCATGCTCCGCCAAACACGAACCCTGAAACCAAAAGCCTTCGGGATCAGCGCTGGCACCCCGATACCATCGGCAGTACAGGAGAGTGTGGTGCAGATCATGATCCTTCGCGGGTAGTTTGAAGTAGGCATGGGTACCGCCAGCGTGAGTCCAGAACCATCCCCGAGCTCCGTCCACCAACCCTCCTTCGAAGTGCAGATGGGGATTGGCGTTGCCCACGTACAATTGGTTGTACCCAAACTGGCGGGCAAACCTGCAAGGGATATATGGCTCAAGATAACACACAGAGCCCGATCGAAGGATGTGATACCCCGGCCGAATATTCACCAACCAGCAGAAGGCGCCACGCGAAAGAACCGTGTGATGATCCGCCGTCGGCACATCTCTGAGGGACTCCCCGTATCCTCCTCCACTGAAATAGGGAAAGGAACGGCGGAAATTGTAGTGGACGAAATGGGAGAGCGTCTTCCGTGCGTCAGGAATGTCCTTACACTTCTAGGAGCACCTCTCCAAGCGCTCGACGAACGGAACAAACCTGTCTCCCTGAGGAGTCGCAGGGGCACTCATCAAGCACTCACAATGGCAATGGCAGACAAACCATGCCATCAAATAAGTATACGGAAGCCCCACCCTAGGATTGGGGATCCTGATAATCTCTCCTACCCCCTCATCGATAGCCGATACGCGGCAGAATTGGGCCGTCAGGTTGCGGAGCCCCCGGTGGATGCACGCTATCGTCGCTGACACAAAGGAATAAGACTTCCTGTGGGCTAAGCAAACTGCCGGATATACAACCTCCACAGGAAGAGCCTCAAAAGAATGAGTGGGGACTACGCACCTCTTTAGCCACAGCAGGAGATACCTCGCAAATAAGGCCTTCCCAGATATAGGAGACTTAGCCTGGTGGTGAAACGAGTGGAAGACCATTCCGGATTTGAATCCGCCCTCGTCACGCTCAAGAACTACTGTGGCCTCCCCTTCGGCCATCCTCCTCTCCACTTCAGCCTCGTCGCACTCGCCTAGCGGAAGAGCTGGCTTCCCCTTGACATCGTTCCCTGGGAACAGATAGTCAGCCTAATTCTTGTGGCTGATCCCCGGGGTTCTCTTCTTCTTCCCCTTATGATCCGCAGCCCTTAAGGTACTGAGGCAGATGTGGTAGTGGCAGAGTAACTCCCACAGAGTTTCAACCGCCAAGGGGGAATGGTTCGAGAGCTGATCAATCTCGTCTTGGTCCGGGACGTACTCCTCATAGGGAAAGTCTCCCAGAGACAGCCCTGACACGTCATACATCTCGTGAGGGGTAATGCCAAGCTCACCGTTGGGGGTGAAGAACGTGCCGCTTTTCGCGCAGTACAGTTCCAGGATGCTGTGGAACTGGGAAGCGTTGATCCGCAAACCATGTCGAGTGGCTTGAATGGCCACGTACAGCTCCGAATCCTTGAGGTCAGAATTCTCGGCCAGGACATAATCGGTGATCTTAGACCACCAAGTGTCGCTACCAGGCGCCGAGTATACCTACCCTGGGGCTCTGAAGTCTTTTGGGGGAAACCTCTCACCGACACGGAAGAAGCGATGGCGGAAAGTCTCCGCTACCGCCGTCGTCTCTCCTGCCGGCGGCTCATTAGACAGTAGGCTAGGGCGCAGACCCGTCACGCGCTTACAGGAACTCTCCACCCCATACCCAGCCGAAGAGCCCGTAAAGACGCCGCAAGTGACCCCGTCCTGAGTTGGAGTCAAGTCCTAGTTCATCACGCGGGGGACCGCGAAAGACCGCAGCTCGACGATCGAGAACCCTCTCGGCATACTAGGGAGGTAATAGTGAGTCCCTTCCATCGTACGGAACCACCTGCTTTCTTTGAGAAGCAGAACAGAAGGATCGGTCGCTGCATCGCCGAACAAAAATTGAGGCTTTGGCAGCTCCGTCCTGGCATCGTCTGTCAGCACCGCATCAGTCGTCAACTCGCGTAATATCAGGTGATACCCGTCCGTGACCCTCTTTATCAAGCCATGGGGCTTATCAACAGTGAACGCGGGTACCAGAGCCAGAGAGGGAAATCAAGGAGGTGTCGTATAGCCCATACCCCCGGCGTGGCCAACGGCCACACCCTCCGGAAAAGCCTCATCAGAAAAAGTCACTGCGAGAATGAACAAAAAGTCAATCAAGACAAAATCCGCTATGAGGGCAAAGTCGCCCATCAAACAGGAAAGGGCCGAACTCGCCTATCAAAAAGCCGGTTCGCCCCCTTTTCGTTAGAGTTTGAGCTCGCCCGAGGAGACAGAAATCACCCTCTAAAGGCAAATAGGGCAAACTTTGCCCCAAATCGGGGAAGCTACCAAGGACGGCGGAATTCCAGGATAATGAGCGACACTCATCCCCCCAACCCGACGCTTGTACCCTACGCGGGGTCGTCCAACGCACCCATCGACTTACCCGAGCGCGGCTCTTAGATCTTGGAGCACCGGCGGGCATGCCGGCGGAGAGATGGTCGGAATAGCGTCCGGGGCCTGCTCCCCTCACTTTGCACCTCTTAGATCTTGGAGCCATTGCAAGTATGAAGCGGGAACTCTTTCCTTAGAAGTTTTTTTTTAGATTCGAGAGCACAGTAACCCCCAAAGGAGGAAAATGGCTGGTTTAAAAGGGCGGAGTCGTCCACGTGGCCACGATTGCCCTTGAAAGGCGAAACCCTGACGGACAGGAGACGTGACCACGACCAAATTCGACGGCCCAGATCACCCCCAGTATATCGAAGGGACCGAAATTGGCGGCTACCTCCGACGGTTGGATTCGAAAACCACGGCCACGATCCAAACGAGATGCACGAAGTTGACGTTGAACTGTCGAATCACAAAAAAGGGGGACAGGACGGAACCCCGCCGCCATAGCTGGAAAAGCGCTAAACCCAACAAGTGAACACGCGGTTTGCTCTCACTGGGCTTACTTTCGCCCAAATAAGGGGTCTCATCAGCGAAAGTGCTGATAAAATCCGCAGGTCGGGCGGAATTTCGCCATCGAAGCTTAAACTTCGCCTGCATGATTCACCCACCTTTGGGAAATAAGCGACTTGTCCAAAACCTCGAAACTGACAAGGTGACCTTGTTTAGACCCGCGCCCCAGGCGGCTAGGGATCAGAGTAGAAATCTTAGCACGAAGCCTAATAGAAACTACTCGACAACTCATCATACTGAGGGGAATAGTATGGCTAGCCCGATTCAAACGGTAATCGGTAAAGGCAGATCAAATCCGTTGATAGCTAAGGATTTGCTAAAAATCCTAAGGCACTTGGTTCGCCCAAAACTTCTTTATTCAAAGTATTCCAGACCACACGTAAGCTGGTTTTGATCTGAAAACTTTGAAAGGGGTCTTGTAGACGGTAAAAATTACCGCGGCAGACTAACGTACAAATTCGCCCACAAGTCAAGACCATCCACTTAGATGAAGAATGGAGTGTAGCCATGAAACGGGCCCGATGGCACACCAGGGCCCTCACACGACAAGTCACATGGGCCCACTAGTAGAGTGAATCCGCCCTCACGAGCCAAATCCGCTCGCAGGGGTCCAAATCCGTCCTCATGAGCCAAATCCGCTCGCAGGGACCAAATCCGCCCTCATATACCAAACCCGCTCGCAGAGGGCCAAATCCACCTACGTGAGTCGAAGGCCGGGTTTCCAGGGACAAGCCTCCCCTATTGCCTGCTATGCGAAGGGAGAGAGCACAGTGCTCCAGACTCATCAGACGGCCGTCCGCAATTCCAGCGAACAAGACAGGCGCCGGACCGGCCTGCATACTCATAAATGCGGGTCACCTCACCCATCAGAATCGAGAGCCGGAGCCGTCGGTATACAACAAACTGCCCAAACCCACTCGGGTACGAAGCATCCATTCTCCCGTTCCTATTGAGGCATTGGGAGGGGGGGCACAGTGTCCCAGGACCGTCAAGCGGTCGTCCGATGGCTCACGATGTAAGTAAGCGGACAGGCATCAGAGCAAGCCTACACCCTCATAAATGCGACTTACCTCACTCGTCCAAACCGAGGGCAAGAGCCACCGGCGCTCGATGAGCTGGCCAGATCCACTCAAGTATCTGACAGCCGCTGTCACAGATACGAGGAGAGGCTTTCCCACTCCTGCGCGACGTGACACAACATGCGGCTCCTCGAATGACCGCTTGCAGCACAGAGGAACAGCAGGATGTCTCTGAACAATGTATGGTCACATCCCATTATTCCAGGAACAGCCAAACTGTCTCTCTCCCATTTAAAGGCTTTTTTCAGCAACCCTAAGGGGATCGATCTATTGATCAATCAAAAGAGGAAGGGGCTTCTTGCATATCCTTGCAGTACAGCGCCATCTCCTAGCTCCGAGCCCTGATCGCTGGCGAGCCAGAAGAGACGAACTCCCTCACCTTGAGCTTCTACTGAGTACTGAAGCTCTCCGACAACCTCAGTCGAATCGTCCAAGGGAAGCAGACTCGGCACGAGCACCGAGCGAAGCATCCTGTAGCTACCTTAAAGTCCTCACGATTAAACAAAGACAGCACAAACATAAGAAGATAATCGGTTAGTATTGTAAACTTGATTCTACCTGATTTGGTTGCGGACAGTCAACCAGGAAGCCAATCAATGACCTTAGATCCTCAACAGCTAATGAAGAAGATGCTGATCCTATTAGAAGTTCAATGACCACCATGAGCTCATCAACCAGTGCATTCAATTCACCAACAGGTCTAGATGATTGATGGATTGAAAACGTAGCAATGGAATCTGCTTCATGAACAACCCAGTAGCACCGTCTGCATCCATCAAGAAGCATATGCAGGGCATTGGCATCCCTCATCGCTGAAGACTCCGTAAAAACCATGTCTGCGAGTGACGACAGTAGCTTCTTCTGCAAACCATAATTGCAGAAACTCCATATTTTCAAATCCAATAGCAAAGTACTAAAGAGTTGAATTTTCAAGGAATGACTCTTCTGATATTGACATAGAGAAATTACTGCAGAAACAAGCTCCTCATCACTTTGTCCACAATGGTTGCTGATTTCAGGTTCAGATACCTTTTGCAGTACATAGCTTAAAATTCTAGACAAAATTTGAGGGGCCTGAGAACGAGATAACTCCTCATTGTTACCAGGATGTTGAATAGCCATTGAAAGAATCCTTAATATAGGGGCAGCAAGTGAGGCAGTGGCAAGAGATAAAGAAGGATCACCATGCATAGGTTCCAGGTTATCCATCTGCACATTGCTTACGGTTAGAGGAAGCAAAACCAATGGACCTCCATAGGCCAAGGCCCATAAAGATTCTGCTGGACGTTGACGAACCGCAACATAAACTTGGCCAAGAACTTCAGCAGGTCTTCGAAGTGCACCTGACAAGTAAAAAAAAGACATATTTCACTTAGAAATAAATGATAATTCTCTAAGAATGAAGTTTTGTCCATGCTATTCGTAATAAAGGGCAATCCTTCACCATAGTGCAAAACTCGTTGATTACAAAATAGCATGGAGAGGATTTACAATGGATAAGATTACCTTATGAGACAATTTCAGTGAATAGACAAAGAGGAAAAAAGTAGAAAATTAAGTTTCAGCGGCCGAGGTTCAGTTACTAGATGGTACCTTCAATATGGACTGAAATTTGCAAAGAATCATTTAAGCCCTAAATATGATCTAAAGACTCGTCAATTTCAATACCGATAGTTCTACAAATAAAGAAAATAATAAAGATTTTATTTTACTAGTCAATCAATCTTTAGTTTTTACAATTCATATATGATCCTTCCCAGAATGAATACCAGGATGCTTATCTTTCTTGACCCTATCAACACAGATTAGCAACCACTTTGTGGTCAATCAGTGTTCAGGAGACCGCCAATCAAGCAGATGCTAGAAATATTCAAGATAAGATGCCAAGAAAGTGAACCCCCAACCCCCGCACCCCCCAACAACAACACAAAAGAAACCCCACCTCAAAGAAAGAGACAGAAGAGAAGCAACATACAGAAGCATCAGTTGAACTCAACAGAGAGCAATTTGCTCATACTTGTGTGCAAGCCTAAGGAAACAAAATTAACTATTCCAAGCATGCTAAGATTTCAACATAACCTATCCATTTGGAAACATTGAGCCATGATTGATAATAAACGAAATAAAGGCCAGCATTAGCATATTGTGTCCATTAGATCAAGGTTGGATGGGGTTGGGAGGGATAATTGTGTCCATGAAAATACGAACATAGCAGACTGCCGGAAATATACAAAACCAATATCTGTCAGGGAAGTCAAGAAATCTGCGGTGCGCCCCCCCCCCCCCAAAAAAAAAAAAAGAAAAGAAAAGAAAAACCCTCCCAAAAAGATAACAACTAAAAGGTAAGAAGAGAGGCAATAGAAGGAGAGAAGATTGATCTCCTTTTGAAATTACAGACTAAAAATTGGTCCTAAATTGAGTGCAAGCGTTAAGAAGCGAGAATAGTAACTCCAAGCATACTAAATTCAAGGTCCGTTATGCCACTTCGTACAGTGATTTACAATATACAAAAAAAGCACACATTTGTATATTCTGTCCATTTGGTGGTCGTATTGAGGTGCATGTGTTTGAAGAAGGGCAGTTAAAAAGAGAGTTAGAAGAAGCAAAATAGAGTTAGATTTTGATGTACCACTAGCGAAAGTGGTAGAAGGGTTTTAAGTAAATATAATACTAGAATTACTCAGAAAGATAAGAACGCATTGGAGGTAGAGGAGGATGTGCAACAGCAAAAGTGGAGGACATTGGATTAGAAGGTAGGTAATATATGATAATTGGAAATGTAGGTCAATTTTTCTCAGTTGCTATGTCCACTCGAACAAAGCCAGGGAGAAGAGACACCAGTGTGATGAAGCAAGCAATCAGATTGCATTCAAGACAAAGGTGTCATTTTTTGGGAACTAAAAATGTCAGCCCAAATTATGAGCTAAAGAAACCTGTTGAAACCCAGACCAGCATGGAAAGTGCCAGTCATGGCCGCAAACCACCATGTCTGCTTGTTCACATAGAATCGTGAATGAATGATATCAACGCCAAGAATTAAATCTAATGTATTACGTATCTAACCTGTTTGACTGTCAAAAAAAACAATAACAGCTCACCACAAAAAAATAAAAAATTTTGCAAATTTTACTTGCTAGGTATCCACGCAAAATTAGAGCAACTAAGTAGGATTTTCAAGTTATAGTGAAGTCATCTCATCATACGTTGCAGCATCCCAAGGTTAGTTACAAAAGGGGTAGAAAGCCCTTCACATAATCAGGTGGTAACTGAAGGGTGTTAAGGGTGCTTGTTGAAAAAGTTGCATCAGAAGAGTTGGCTTCCTTGATTGGACTATGAACATAGTAACAACAAAGGAAGCATGCATTAGAGTCGTTGAAAATGATGAAATGCAAAAGGATGGTGATGCTCAATGGCTAGCCTTTTGTGCTCTAAAATGCACTCTTCCAGCTAAGAGACAATTCCATCAAATACATCCACTTGCTTTGTGTATGTTCAGGACAGAGCACAAAACAAAAAAGGAGGAGGGAAAAGAAAAAAGGAGAGGGTTTGCATAGGAAAGGAAGTACCTCTGCCTAGGGATGACCTGAAGTGTCTACCACTCTGCAAGGCAGACAGGGAGGGATGAGGTGCTGTGAGACTCAAGGTACTACCACAAACTAGTGGATGGCAGAAAGAAGGGTCCAATACAAATCCATCTCTAGAATAGAAATAGTTTACACTTTTTAAGGGGGTTGATGGAATAGCTTGCTCTTAGGTAGCATAGTCATCTCTATCATGAAGATGTCCATCGAAAACTTGAACTACATGACACTCCATACTCCTTCAGTACATGCAAACAGACTGCAAGGCTCTTCTACATTGTCCTCAATTTTGGTCTTTCATTGTAAATAATAAATTGGTAAATCAAAGTGATCAAGTACACATGGATAGTACTAGCATGGTAACACGTTTATTAGTAACATATTTATTTAAATTAAATAGATAATGAGGATATAAAATATAATAAAAATGTGATTATCAATTGTCTCATATAGTTTTTGATTAAGGTTTTCGAACTTGAGAGGTCCCATCTTTCTCTCAAAAAGTACTAGAGGTTATCAAATGTGATTATTGAATCTATTGTTTTGATATTTTGTTAAGGGGTTGTTTGGTTGGTTTCCTAAAAATCAAGAAAAGGAAAAGAGTACATAAAAATCAATAAAATATTATTTTCATCCATTTCCATCCCTAAAACTCACCATAATATCCAATAAAATATTGTTTTTATCCCACAACTCATCTCATATCATCTCCTAAAAATAAACCAAACACAATAAATGGGTCAAATCATCCAACTCATCTCATCTCCATCACATCTCATCTTTTAAAATCACTCACATCATTCAATAATATGGTGACAACTCATCCCATCTCATTAACATTTTATTTCCACAAATTTCCTTCAAAAAAGCTAGGAAATTGATTTCCTTAATTGTGGGTCACATCATCCAATAATATAGTGATAACTCATCTCATCTATTTTCTTATTTTAATGAACCAAACATAAGAAAAGAACATATTACAGGAAATAAATTTTTTATAATTTATTTCCTTATTTTTTTAGCCAACAAAATAACCTCAAAACAAATTTTCTTAGAAATTTATTGGCAAAATGACCAGATTGGTATATTTTGTAGAAGTTTGGTGACATGTTGGTATATTTTCTTTTAGTTTTGTCAGATTGGTATATTTTGTCGACTCTGACGCTAAATACACCTTAAATTTGGCCGGAGATACTGTTTCGACCAGTGCTAACGGGATTTTTTGCATAAAACCCCCTCATTAAAACCCTGTCATGCTCCTAACCCTTTCCTCCTCCTCCCCCTCTGTGACGCCCCTGGGTTCACACAAGGCTGCAGTCCGAGGTGAAACCAGAAATGTCAAACCTGCTATGCACCACACCGTGCAATAACACGTTTCACCATCACAATTACTATCTCTCTAGTGGAATCAACAACAGGTGTGGGTACAAAGCAAGTAAAAGGTAAATCAACAATACTGGATGAAATGACAGAACATAACACATCTCATCAACGAAATAAACTGAAGTACATAGTCAAAGTCTGAAATGAATAAACTGGAGATCTTAACAAGTCTCAAATACATTAAGTCTGAGTAAAGGAAATAAGGCACACAGCCTTTACAACTTCTAGAATAAACTCTCAAATGTCTAAACCAAAAAGTCTACAGTGGAGCTCAAAAGAAAAATATATCTAAAGTAGACAGCTGACACTAAAGTGCATCGCTATCAACCTGCGGCACTCCGTACTCCTGGCTCGTGACCTGAAAGGGGGAGGGACAACGAGCGTCAAAGCGCTAACGAGTAACATCACAACCAACCCCAAGGAAAAAGGGCTCGTTGTATAAGAAAATACAGATAATATATAATAGATCTAAAATCGTTGATCTCACTAAGGAGGGTTTTAGTATTTAGAGGTTTATAATACGAGAAAAGGTACGTCGAGCGAAATAATCCAAACAAGGAAACCCTCATGTATATACCATATATCTCAAATATATAAACTCCTAAACACTAAACCCAAGATTCTAGTACTGTAACAAAAGGAGAAAAACAATAAACACCAAAGCATAATTACAGGGCTGTAACATAGTCAACGTGAGTATCACGATGTTAGTTACATGGATATTTTGTCAAAACCTACATAAGTGTCATACCAAATCTACATAATCATCATGTTGTGAAATGTAGTATAATAATCACATACAGGGTTATGAACCATGTCCGAAACAAGAACTAACTATCGTAGTTATCCAAACTCATGGAATAAGTGTCAATTGTCCAACACGAGGACTGAGAGGGATTATAGTCCAACACGAGGAATTCTATGGTGTCACGCCCCGCTTCCCAAAATACCCGTTAATCGAAACGTGAACAAGACCGCGACGTATTAGATCAAGGAGAATAAAAATAAATGTTTCTCCTCAACCTAATACGCTAAGCGTCTGGAAAAATACAATGCGAAGGCACAGGTCTCCGATCACAATCAGCAAGAATATAATGAACAACATAGAATAAAATAATACATATCACAATGAATATTCATCTCATGCATAATAATCGGGTCAACATGCCCTTATACAAAACTATCTGAATGAAATACTGGAGAATATAAATGTACACTGAACAAAAGGAAATGAATGGTAGTACAAAAGAAAGCTGAGGACCAAAAACTAAGCTTTAGCTTCTTCTTCTGCTCTATCCGCTAGGCACTCCTGCTGAGAATCCTCTGACTCATGCTGAACCTGTTCTTCTCCTAAGTCTGACGTACACCAGAGAAAACAGGTGTACGTCAGGTGCATAGCGCACGGCAAGACCCCACAAAAGAAAAGAGCGAACGAAAACGCAAGCAGAAAACGATACGATAGTAGAAATGATAAAGGAAACGTGCATCTGGAAATCCAACAAGATCAACCAACAAATCGATCATGTAGCAAGCGATCAGAATAATCATCCAAGTCACAAGATCATACAACTAGATGGGATTAATACTTAAGAATCTACAACTTGAGACGTAGTACGTCGAGCGAAATAATCCAAACAAGGAAACACTCATGTATATACCATATGTCTTGAATTGTAAATAATTAAATATTAACCCCGATCTATGTATGGAAAGAAACACAACTGGACAACATCTCACCTATCAAGAAACGAGGTCATGCAGCTAGCCATCCTATCTCAACTCACTGGTCCACATCTCACATAGAGTCAACACTCATATCATCGGATAACTGACTGTTCACAAATCCTCTACGTGCACCCAATACGCTGCTACACTGGATCGGTCAGAGGGCTACACGCAATCCGATTCCGGCCTGGTTCGAACTCAAGCAAGAATCAGGTGAATATCAAGCTCACGGACCAAAGTAGCTACACCGGCTCCACTTTGACCCAACAAACTGTCACGCCCCACTTCCCAAAATACCTAGGAATCGGAACGTGAACAAGCCGCGACGTATTAGATTGAGAAGAAATATACTCTACTTTTTTTTTCTCTTTTCTTTTCTTCTCAATCCAATACGCTAAGCGTCTAGAAATAAATATAATACGAAGTCACAGGTCCCCGATCATACATAGTAAGAATATAAAAACAACCCAGAACAAAAATAGACATATCA
>BQKN01048562.1:0-11116 GCA_022839385.1 Asparagus kiusianus | reverse complement strand
GTGTGGTGGAGACTATGAGTAGTCAGAAACCACTGAAAGTTTTGTGAGGAAAGATTAATCCACTGAATGATTGAATCTCATCTCAGCAAAAGAGTGCTTGTGAGAGTTAGATTCTGACAAACAAAAATATTCGGAATTCGAATATTGATTTCTTGCTCATCAGCGACCGGGTTATCCCTAAGAATACCCCGATGTGGTATTCTTCCGGGAACTTCCCGGTACCTCAATTCTTCTGAGGATACTAAGGATAGTATCTCTTCAGAAACTTGCCATTTATTGGCATCATGAGCCGATCACCATCTTTGGTGACTAGGCGATATGCGCCGTTCGAGTAGACTGTTTCCACTACAAACGGTCCTTCCCATTTGGGTTCAAATTTGCCTTTCTTCTTGGAATTAAGGATCATGGGACGTCTTTCAGTTAAGACCAAATCCCCTTCCTTAAAACTCCTTTGTCGAACCTTTTTGTCGAAGGCTCGAGAAATCCTGGCTTGGTAAAACTCAATGTGCTGTTGAGCTTCCAGGCGCTTTTCGTCGAGCATCTCGAGTTCTTCGAGGCGCTTCTGATGTTGTTCTTCGGTCGTCATCTGGGTTGCAAGAGCGATCCGAAGGGATGGAATTTGAACTTCCAGAGGGAGAACGGCTTCACATCCATACACCAATGAGTATGGGGTGGCGCCAGTCGGTGTACGCACCGTGGTACGATAGGCCCATAGAGCTGCGCCGAGCTTATCATCCCAATCTCGCTTGTTATTTTTCACAAGCTTTGACAAGAGCTTTATGATAGTCTTGTTGAAGGCTTCAGCTAATCCGTTTGCTGTGGGATTATAAGCCGTTGACGAGATGTCCTGAATTTTGAACTTTTCGCAGAACCTTATGAAGGCGTTGCTGATAAATTGAGGACCGTTGTCATGTATGATTCGTCTTGGAACACCATGTCTGTAGATGATATGGTGCTTGATGAATGCAATGATGTTGCTCGTCTTAACTTCTCTGAGTGGAACCGCTTCGGCCCATTTGGAGAAGTAATCGGTGATTGCCAGAATGAACCGGTCACCTTTAACCGAAGGGGGATTTATAGGACCAACAATGTCCATTCCCCAGGTCTCGAACGGCCACGACGTAACCAAAGGATGTAGATGTTCCGGAGGCTGGTGCATGTAATTCGCGTGTACCTGACACGCGTGACACTTCCGGGCGTATACGATTGCCTCGTGCATCATGGAGGGCCAAAAGTATCCCATTCTCCTGATGCGATCATAGAGCTTGGGACCAGGTTGGTGCGCGCCGCACTCTCCTTCATGTGCCTCTTTAAGCACTTCTTCAGCTTCTTTGGTTGATAGGCAACGCGCCAGCATGCCATCATACCCCCTGCGGTATAGCGTTCGATTCTCCGTATTATAGTAGAATCTCGGAGCTCTTCGTCTGATCGACTCTCTCTCCTTCACGTCTTCTGGCAAGATTCCATGTAGGACGTAGTCGATGATGGGGAAGCACCAATCCCGGGGCTCAAACTCAGCCTGAGTTGTGTGCGCCTCCTGAACCTCTTCTTCCCTGCCATTTTCATCGTGAAGCGGCACTAAGAGTTGGTGAGTTCCTACCGTAACAAATTGCTCTGTTCCGGGTGGCTGTGCCAGGGATACAGCTAAAGCTGCCAATGCATCCGCGTAGGTGTTCTGCAACCGCGGAACGTGCTCAATGAAAAATCCTTCAAACGATTCCGCTAGCTCCACCGCCATCTTGTGGTATGGTAGCAAATCCTGACTTCGGACTTCATACTCCCCTTGGACTTGTTTGACTATCAGTTGAGAATCACCGAAAGCTTCGAGATACTCAACCCCCAGCTCTTTGGCAAAGTTGAGTCCTATAATCAGTGCGTTATACTCTGCTACGTTATTCGAGCACGGCTCAGTTAATGAGTAGGCTCGAGGCATCACATGTTTTCCTGGGGAAACTAAGACCACTCCAACTCCGGAGGAGACCTTAGAACATCCAGGAGCACCTGCGGCATTAGCTGCTCGTGAAGCGCCGTCGAAGTACAAACGCCAAACTTGCTGGTGCGAAGTTGCGTTGACTTCGTGAGTTTCATCAGGTAGGTCGTCGTACATTTCGGCGGTGTCCGTAGTTGGATTAGCTGCCAAGAGATCACAGATGGCCTGTCCTTTTACTGACTTCTGCTGTTTGAAGTGCAGATCATATTGGGACAAGAGTAAAGCCCACTTCGCTAATCGCCAGCTCATGGAAGCCGGTTGAGTCATGAACACTCGGACCGGGTTAACTTTGGAAATGACATATATGGTCTGTCCGACCAAGTAATGCCGCATCTTCTGGATGGCGAACACTAAGGCGAGGCATTCTCTCTCAATCATAGGATATCGAGATTCCGCGCCCACCATAGTTCGGCTTAAGTAATACACCGCCTGCTCGTGACCGTTATCGTCATCTTGTGCAAGCAATGCACTTAATGAGTGGCTCGTCGCCTTGACATAAATCAAGAACGGTTTGCCCGATTTCGGTGCAACGAGTACGGGAGGTTTCGAGAGATATTCTTTGATACTCTCGAACGCCTTTTGACAAGCATCGTCCCATACGAATGACACGCCCTTCTTTGTGAGCCTGGAGAACGGTTGGCATTTCCCCGAAAGGTTTGAGATAAACCGACGGATATACGCCAATCGCCCTTGCAGTCCTCTGAGCTCCTTGAGGTTCCTCGGAGGTTGCAATTCATTGATCGCCTTTACTTTATCCGGATCAATGTGAATACCTTTGGTGGTGACGACGAATCCCAGGAATTTGCCACTGGACATTCCGAGGAAAGACTTGGTAGGGTTCATCTTCAATTGATGGGCCCGCATCAAATCGAACATGGTCTTCAAGTCTTTGATGTGATCATTCTTATCACGACTTTTCACGACCAAATCGTCCACGTAGCATTCGACGGTCTTTCGGAGATGCTCTTGAAAGATCTTCGACATGGCTCGCTGATATGTAGCACCTGCATTCTTCAAGCCGAAGGGCATGACTGTGTAGCAGAATACGCCGAGAGGCATTCTAAATGCAGTATGCTTCTCATCATCTGGATGCATCTTTATCTGGTTGTAACCAGAGAAACCATCCATAAAGGACATCCTCTCGAACCCACACGTGTTGTCGATGATAACATCCGTGATGGGGAGAGGAAAATCATCTTTTGGACAAGCTGCATTGAGATCCCTGAAGTCAATGCATACCCGGATCTTCCCGTTCTTCTTTAGGACCGGAACAATATTGGCAAGCCATTCGGGATGTTGCTCCTCTCGGATAAATCCCGAATCAACGAGCTTTTTGACTTCGGCTTCGATCGCTTCCATCATTTGCGGACGAAACCGTCGTTGTTGTTGTTTGACTGGTTTGACCTCCGGCTTAATGTTGAGACGATGCACTGCTACATTTGGATCGAGCCCTGGCATGTCTTCATAATTCCAGGCGAATACATCGATGTACTCCCGGATAAGAGAAATCAACTCCTCCTTCTCCTCAGGTAGGAGGCTGTCGCTGATGAATATTGGCTTCGGATTTTCCTCGCTCCCCATATTCACCTGGACTACTTGGTCTTCGGTAGGAGGTTCTCTCTGCTCGAACCGATCGCCATACTGCATGCTTAAGTGATGAACCCACGGGTCTTCCCATGTTGGCATCTCATCATCTTCTTCTATTGTCGCTGGATCAACCGTGACCATGTTCGACATTAGCTTCTTAAACACCTCACCAAGACTAGCGTCGGAATCCCAACCCGAAGAGTCGAAAGAATATTCCTTCCTAGTCTTGTTAGCAATTTGGTCGATGATTTGCCAGCCACACTCCTCATCTGATGAGACATAGCCTAGACCTCTTTTGTGGCGATAGTAATTATCGGGTTTTCCCTTCGGTACATAGGCCATCCGGGGTGGAACCCGTGGACCTCGACCAAAGAAAAGACCCTCTCCGATCTTGAAGTCATAGCCGTGCATTTCCATCATGTTGCGCGCTTTCGCATCGTATTTGGATAGATGACGGGCTGGTTTATCATCGTCGTCTTCCTCTTCCATGAAGTGGTCGGGTATCGGAGATGCTCTTCCTTTGCCGTAGACGACCTCCTTTCCACCCCCAATCCCTGCGGGGATGATGAGCGTTGTTCCGCAAGGGTCGTGTACCTGCTTCTTCGTCAAACAAAATGATTGAAGAGGCATATACAAATCAGGGTTAGCATAGAGTTCATTAGTGATATCATCGAGACCCGTCGAGTACTCTAAATCATCGTTTATTGATAGTTCTTCGGCAAGTTGCCAATTACAACTACCTTCCGATGATTCATCATCATCAAGATTGATTACAATGGGTACAATGTCGTTTAAAACAAAACCGCCATCGTAATCAAGCCCTGGTTCGGTATCAGCTTCATCTCCGCTGTCCGTTCCTTGGGCCGATGGTTCAGTATCGGATTCAGCGCCGTATAAAAGGGAGTCGGTGAAATAATTCTCCAATCCCTCGAACGGTTGCTTATCCGCGACCACCGTCTTGACTTCATTATCTGTACCCACATATTTGAGGCACTGATGCAGAGTTGACGGGACTATAAGGTTACCGTGGATCCAAGGTCGACCCAACAGTAAATTATAGGATGTTTCCGCGTCAATCACGTAGCATGTTACTTCCGACTTCAAATCCCCAATCTGGCATTTGATTCGGATCTTCCCCAAGGGTTTGGACCCGCTGGTGTTGAATCCGTAAATCGTCGTGCCAGTGGACGCTAATTTGCTAGTCGGGATTCCGAGATGATGCATCAATCGGAATGGCATGATGCTAACAGCGGAACCCGGATCGACTTGGATCCGGTTGACAACGCTGGAGCCAATATGCCCGGTGAAGTACAACGGCCTATCATGATTTGAATTCTTCGTCTGCATATCTTCCTTGGTGAAAGAGATGCAGGGGAAGTGATGTGCCGCCAGATTGCATTGTTGAGCTGATGACTCTGGTTCTTCGGAAGATGGCTTGATTCGAGTTAAGAAGGCTTCGGAATCACTCAAGGCTTCTTGCAGCGCCTTCCGTGTATCCTTCGACAATCGCAGCAACTCGTATAGAGTTATCCGGGCCGGGATGTTGGCCAATTGTGCCATGATGTCAAAATGTGGTGGAGAGCTTGCATTCCCCGGTTTGTCTCGCCCAATTGGATGATTGAATCGAGACGGCCTCGGGTTCTGAGCTTCTTGACGTACAGGCTCTTTTCCTTTATCCTTCTGTGGGATTCTCTCCGTAGCCACCGCAGGTGTTGGGGGAATTGCTGAAATCCCCAGTTCTGACAGCGTCTTGGAAGGTGGGGTTTTGGTACCCAACTGCTCGGTAGCCTCCGGATACTTGAAATGATATTCGTTCCTGCTTCGGGTTACAAAAGCTTCTTGCTCGTCTTCAGAAAGCGGGAAGGTTGGAATTCTGTCGTCATCCACCCCTGGTATAGCAGAGGCCCCGCAACAGGATTTGCCCTTCCTCTTCGACTTCTTCTTGTTCTTTGTGGAAGAGGTCCCGGCCCATTGCTCATCTGTGATCAAATCCGGATGAACCCACAAGATCTCGCCATTCGGGGCTGTGTGTGGCACAAGCCCTTTCTGACGCTGCTGGTGCGGATCATCGTTCACCGTCTTCACTGCCGCTTTGATCACCGACTCGTGTTGGAACCAACTCGAGGGAACAGATCCAAAGCTAATGGATACGGTGTTTGCGCCCACCTTTTTCTCTTTGGGCTGCTTCATAGTAATAACCCCAACATCGATTAGGGCCTGAATCTTATCTTTGAGGGCGTAGCATACCTTGGTAGGATGGTGCACCGCTCGGTGGAATGCGCAGTATTTCGGGTCATTGACCCTCTTGGCATCTTCTTGATCCTGAATCGGCGGCAGCTTGATCTTGTTGTTCTCGACCAAATACTTGAAGATACCGGGGATTTCATCCTCTTTGAATGAGTAGACTTTTGGGAACCTTGGCTCCCCAACCTTTTGCTTCTGGGGCTGTTGCTGCCATCTCGGTTGTTGAGGCGCCCTCTGTTGCTGCTGCTGCGGCTGCTGTGGCTGTTGCTGCTGTTGCGGTTGTGCTTGCACTTCAAAGACTTGATTTGCGACCACCGCATTCGCATGTGCCTTCCCTTTACCCTTGGGGGTAAAATTTGGTTGCGGGGTATTGTTGGGAATTTGCCCTCTCTCCGCCTTCTTCCTCTTGAGGAATCGCTCGGCTCTTTCTCCCCGCATCTTCAAATCCTTCCAGGTTTTGGATGGCACCATTCCCATGGCTTCGAGGATGTCGAGCGTCAAGTTGTTGTGGCAAGTCTCGAGGATGAAATCCTTGCTGACCGGATCCCTGCAATTCATGGCTTTGTTCCGGAATCTCTTCACAAAGTTCTCAACCGTCTCGCCATTCTTCTGTTTTTCATCGAATAGTGTGCCGATCGAAATCTCGGTGTCATCATCAAAGAAGTTGGTTAGAAACATGTCCTCCATGTCATCCCAGCCATTGATGCTTCCAGGCTTGAGACGGCGATACCAATCGAAGGCAGCTCCGCGAAGAGTGCCGACGAATGACCGCACCATGAGGGGCTCATTTCCGGAAATAATTCCTAAATGAGACTTGAAATAGATTAAGTGTTGGGTAGGGGAACCCTTCCCATCAAACGGCGTAAAGTTAATTAGATTAAACTTTGCCGGATATGGGATCGATTCCCACTCCCTTGGATAGGGGCAGGATATACCAGACCTTTTTACCTCTTGAGCACTCATCAACGCATTGATTTTGCTCTCCAAGTCTTTCATCTTCCTGTCCTCACTCGTCTCGGTCTTCGAGTGGCTTCTGGGGGAGGCGGCGTGGTCCTCTTGGGCATTATCTTCTGCGGGACCACCCCTATTGCTGGTGTTGACAGGAGGGACGTTAACATTATCCCCTTCCCGTTCATGCTCCTCCGGATTGCGTTGACTCGGTTCTCCTTGGTGAACCGTCATTGCCGCGATCTGTTGGTCGTGCATCTCCCTCATCCGCTGCATGGTCATCTCCATTTCAAATTTAAAGCTCTCCTTCTGCTTGGCCAGGGCTTCTTCAAGTATCTTCGACACTTGTTCGGCGCTGATCATGAGCGATTCATAAGGTCGGCCTGCACTTGAAGTTGTGTCATCGGATGCGACGGCGGAGCAGGAATCAGAATCAACATCTGATTCTTCTTCTTCTAGGGAGAGTCCCTTTTGTACTCTTGGGTAATTCTTTCGTTTGATGGTTCCCGACCGCAACCATGTCATGCATCGGGAAGCCTCGGCAAGCTGATCCAAGTTGAGACGTGGTGTTGATCCCCCTCTGCCGGTCATGTTGACTGACACTTTCGAGTATTCATCCTCTCGGCGGAGTGGTTTCTTCTTGTGGAAACGCTTCAGCTTGGAGAGTCTCTCGAACACCGAGATTCTTGTTGGGGTCTGAGCACAGCAACACTCGGACAGCACTGCCTTGATAATGTTGGCACACGGGCAACGGGACTCCATATCCTGCATGTATCTCTTTCGAGATTTTCCCACACCCCCGGCCCTGTAGTACAGCTCATCAGCTTGATAGCTGGAGCAACCTACAGAGTGTTGGTAGGTGTCCCTTGGTATAACACGCTCATCCTCAGACGAGTGTGTTTCCCTTTGGGAATGCAAAACTTGGTTAGATTTTTCAAGAGTGGCCCGTTCAATTTTACGCTTTTGGGAGCGTAGAAATCGAACGGGCTCTTTTAGTTCGACTCGCAACCCGGTGCGGTCGGTGATAGGGGCTTTCCCTTTTTCATCTTTCTTGGGGGGATTGATTCGACCCCCGGTCTGGTTTTTAACTTGGGGACCTTTCAATGGTCCCAGTCGTTCTTTGACGGGTATTCTTCCTCGGTTCTCCGGTAAGGGACCGAGGCGACTCGTCAAAGGAACCTGGGATCTTGAATGATCCCCTTTTTTACCTGGCCCTGTTGAGGGTGCCGGTACAGGAGGAGTAGGCTCTGATTTGGTTGAACTCTGGGCGATAATCTTGCCCTTCTTTGCTGGAAGTGTTGGTGTCGATTTAGGAACCCACACCGATTTGCTTGTAGACGGTGTTTTGACCACCGTTTCTCGCTGCATCTCCTCTGCCTTCTTCAGGAGGAGCCGGGCATGTGCGAGTAGAGCGCGGCGCTTCTTGATTCGCTCCTCGAGCGTGGAGCGGTTCCTCTTGACGCGGATCCACTCACTTGCTTCTGTTTTGGAGGGGAGGTTGATTGCTTGCCGTTGCTCTTGCCGCTGCCTCGACTTCAGATCCTCTGCATAGCGCACTCCATCTTTTGACTCCTTAGCCCTGGCGAGCTGTTGAGCGAGGCGTTGGCGGCGTCTTTGGATCGCCCTTTTTGATGGAGTTGGAGCAGCATCACCCATTGCCTTTGGTGCTGTTGGATCTACGTTCTTGACCACACTGATCGACGCAAGGCCGTTGTGTGGTGCAAGTGTAGCAGCAGCGACGGCGGGGTCTTGAATTGAGGAGTTGGAGATCCCGCAAGCCCTTTTTGGAGATGGGTTCTTCCTACGCCGATGCGGAGAGGCAGATCTGGAGGAGGAGGAGGAGAGGTACTCTTCATACTTCTGCTGGTCGAACTCGTACTCGACCTCTTCATTCACCCGGATCTTGAAGGCCGGTTGCGTCACTCCGATCTCGGCAGCGTGATCGGTGGCTCCCACTGTGGTCGCCAGCTTGTTTCCGGTAAAAGTTGCTGTTTTCATTGATGTTCTCTTTTTCGAGATCTGTTACAACTTCGATCGTTACAACAGTATAAAATGAAAACAAAGGGGTTACAACTTAAACGAAAATAAACACGAGAGCCCGGTTTGGTACGGTCTCGCTTGCGTGGGTTGTTGGCCTGTGACGGGGACGTCGATATCCGTGGACCGCCGACTCTTCAAGATCCTTCCGGGAAAATCCGGCAGAGCTTCGTCTATCCGCGTGGGATATAGAAGCAGAACTTCGTCGATCCGCGTGAGATCTAGAAGCGTAAAGCGTATATCTCGGCTAAAACGAGATAATAGCTCTTCTCAGTGTCGCCTGCGAAGGGCAACACCAAGGAACAGAAGGGGGGGTGAATGAAGAAAAAGATGAAGACCTTTCGCTCCTCGATCCGGCAGGGCTTCGCCGCTCTCCTGCAGACTCTGACTCCTCACTTCGGCAGGGCTTCGCCGCTCTCTTGCAGAACAATCCTTGGCTAAGATAATTCAGCCTTGAATTGAGTGCAAAAATCAAGAGCCCCTCACAAAGGAGGCCAAGGGGGCTATTTATAGCCAAAAGGAGAGGGGGGGGCTGATGTGAGACACCCCTGGGGTGTCTTGGCTTTGCCAAGACGCCTCTCGGGTGTCCCGGGCCTGCCGAGGCCCATTTGGGTGTCCCAACGCAGTCCGAGGTCCTGCCGTTGTCCTGCCGTTGTCCCGCCGTTGACTCGCTGTTGACTTTTCGTCCGAACTCGGATTTGAGTGATTTCAGATGCGTTAGAATCGTGATGGCGAGCTCTGTAGGCCCCAATGGTTGGATTATCCGTGGGGTGATCGGGGCACAGCGGGCATTGGTCTAATTGCGGTGATCGCGGGGTTTTCGGTCAACCCGTATCTTCGTGATTCTGACATTCTGTCGGCTCACGTAATCCGTCGGTTTGCTTCAGTCGCTCACCGGCGTCATTTGAGCTCTTGTGAACTGGGTAGTGTCGTCCAATCGTCGATCGTTAACACCGAGCTGTGAGTGGGGACCTATCGGCAATTTTCGATGCCTACAGACGGTACCAATCAAAGGCAGCTGCCCGAAGGGTTCCTACGAACGATCGTACCATCAGAGGGTCATTGCCATAAATGATCCCCAGGTGGGACTTGAAATAAATCAGGTGTTGAGTAGGGGAACCCCTTCCATCGAACGGCGTGAAGTTAATCAAATTGAACTTCGCTGGGTATGGAATTGAGTCCCACTCTCTCGGGTAAGGACACGGAATGTTAGTCTTTTTTACCTCTTGAGCAGACATCAAAGCATTGATTTTGCTTTCCAGGTCTTTCATTTTAAGGTCTTCGCCTGTATCTTTCTTCTGGCGATTTAGGAGAGGGATATTGGTACCACTGTTCGCGTGGAAAATCGTGTTCTTCTTCATTGAGGATTCCATTACAAACTTTGAAAATAACTTTATGCGTTTTACAAATATCCGGTCTTTTTATAAGAACCGGTTACAATGGAGATCGAAATAAAGAAAGAAACAAAAAAAAATTACAACTTTCCTTTGAACAGATCGCGAGCTCCTGTTTTGCGGTCGCTCGCTTTGTGGGGTTCTTTGCCTGCGCCGGGGTTGATTACCGTTGACCACCGCGGGATCTGGATCCAAGCAGATCTACAACGTATTACGGGTATTATCCCACCAAGGAGATAATAGCCGGGAGGGATCGTTTCGCCAAGGAAACGACCGCTCGAATCTCGGGATCTAAGAACCAAGCTTAGATCCGGAGTTTAACGATGTAGATCTGAGGGTTAGCTTCTCGAACTCCTGCCTTGTTTGTCGCGGGTGCTCGCCGAAAACTAAATCCGAGGGTCCAAGCTTCAAGCCTTCACAATTCCGAGTTGAGATGACAATCCGGCAGAGTTTCGGCTCTTCAGAAGTTCAACCAAAAGTTCTCCAAAATGAACGAGTGCCAGGCCTATTTATAGGCACTCAAGACTGTGCCTTTGGCACAAAAACTGCCTAGCCACCTCAGGGTGGCTCGGCTTGGGCCGAGCCACCTTAGGGTGGTTCGGTTCGGGCCGAGTTCCCCCAGGTGCGCTGGTTTCGTCGTTTTCCGGTGTTTCCGGTTCTCCGTCGTTCGGATTTGATTCGGTTTCTGGAATCGACTCATTGACTTGATTCCAAATATGGCAGTTAATCCGTTTCTGAGTTCGAATCCGGGATTGGTCTTGATTCGATCGTTATATCACCGAGTTCGCTCTTGTTTAGATGACTCGGTGGTTCCCCGAAACGTTGGCTTGATTCCACGTGCGAACGTGTTCTGTTGCTCGTGTGCCTCGTCGCCTTGAACTTTCGTTGATTTGTTCGGGTCTTGATTCGATTGCCC
>BQKN01048561.1:0-17340 GCA_022839385.1 Asparagus kiusianus | reverse complement strand
GTAAATACATATACACGTCACGTTTACATACCTAATGGGATAGAAGCCTTCCTCTGACAGCCGGTCACACATACGGTCCTCTGAACACACGTTTACATCCCTAAATTAAAATGATATATGTCGGGATATGCTCACTTCCATTAATTTTTAAATTATAGATGCGGACAGTTCCTGACAAATCGTTCATGAGCATACCACGTGATCGAAGACATCTAGACACCCGGTACAAGGATGGGATAGAAGTTTTCTTAGCCTACTCTGACACAAACCCTCTACGGTCGCTAAGCGGGTCGATTTTCTGTCCTTGTAAGAATTGTAGGAACGGTAAAATGCTCGCTAGGAGTGACGTAAGTTTTTATCTATCAATCAATGGATTTGATAGCTCTTATGTATTTTGGAGTCATCACGGTGAAGGCGTCCCGGTGATGCAATCAGAGGAAGAATTCACTGAAGTCAGCAATCTGATAGTTGACACGACTGATATGTTAGAAGATATTCTTGCAGCGCCGTCAGTGAGTGATGTCAACACTAATGATATGTTTCAAGATGTAGATCGATTGATGAGACTTGTTGAAGAAAACGAGTCACCGTTATACGAGGGGTGCAAGGAGTTCACAAGACTTTCTTTTATGCTGAGGCTTATTCATATCCAAACACTCAGTGGGATGGTTGTTACACATTTTGAGATGTTATTAGATTTACTGAGAAAAGTCATTCCAGGCGGCGATAAAAGCATCCCCGCGACCTATTACGAAGCTCACAAGATTGTTGATACGCTGAGGCTTGATTACAAGAAGATAGACGCCTATCCTAACGACTGCATCTTGTACAATAAGGGTAATGAAGCTCTGGAGGAATGTCCGACGTGTCATGTATCACGTTGGAAAGGAGAAGTTGCAAGCACATCCGAAGGCGGTGCATCCAATAAGCAGAACAGAATCCCTGCGAAGGTTCTCCGATATTTTCCAATTATTCCTAGGCTGCAGCAGTTTTATATGTCTGTCGAGCTGGCTGAGAATATACGATGGCACTCGACCGACCGTAAAGAGGATGGGAAACTAAGACATCCTGCGGACGGTGAGGAATGGAAGCACATTGACCGTATATACCCCGACTTCGGTAAAGAGTCTCAGAATATTAGGCTGGGGCTTGCTAGCGACGAATTTAATCCGTTTGGATTAATGAGCTCTGCTTGGTCTACCTGGCCAGTGTTGCTGACACCGTACAACATGCCGCCGTCGATGTGCATGAAGTAACCGTACATGATAATGTCACTTTTGATCCCTGGAAGATATTCTCCTGGAAATGACATCGATGTTTTCCTCCAACCATTAATTGATGACCTGAAGCTTCTCTGGGAAAAAGGTGTCAGCACTTATGATGCTTATGGTAAGGAGTCTTTATGTATGCGGGCAATGGTCATGTGGACAATTAATGACTTCCCGGCATACGCTAACCTGTCTGGATGGTCGACGAATGGTCAGATTGCTTGTCCGATTTGCATGTCAGACTATGAGGGAAAGTTCCTGAAGTATAGCTGTAAGTTTTGTTATTGGCAACACAGAAGATGGTTGCCTACAGGGCACAAGTTCAGAAAGTTAGTAGGAAAGTTCGACGGTAATCCAGAAAGTAGACCGGCACCACCAAGGCTGACCGGAGAAGAAATATTTGAGCTTCTACATCCTTTACCTAGAAAAATATTTGGAAAAAAAAGATTCAACAAAGAAAATCCATCTGGTGTTAGGAGAAAAATATTGAAGCAAAAATGGAAGGGAAAGGAAAAATCAAAAGGAAATAGGCCTCGCAATGTCCAGTTGCATGAGTGTGTCTCAAAAGGCACCGAACTTCCGCATGGATGGTCAAAATTCAGCATATTTTATCAGCTGCCATATTAGAGAAGTTTAAAAATACGTCACAACTTGGATGTCAAGCACATTGATAAGAACATATGTGAGAATCTCTTGAACACTTTGTTGTAGGACGGGAAAAAATCGAAAGATGACTTAAGGGCACGTCGAGACCTAGCAGAATTGAACATTCGTCCGGAACTGCAAGCTATAGATAAGGGGGACGGAAAGTTTGAACTCCCAGCCTCCCGTGTCACACTGTCGAAGGATGAGGTCCATAATATGTGTTTATTTCTAAAGTCCGTGAAGACACCGGATGGTTATGCTTCAAACATTTTAGCAAATGTGCATATTGAGGACAGAAAGATTTTGAGACTCAAGACACATGATCATCATATTCTATTACATCAACTTCTCCCGGTTGCGTTGCGACATGCTGACAAGGAACTCGCGATGGTGGTAATAGAATTCTGTGGTTTCTTCAAGCAACTGTGCTCTAAGGTGATTGATGTCAGGGAGTTTGAAGAATTAGAGGGACGTGTTGCTAATACACTGTGTAAAATAGAAATACTATTTCCACCCTTATTCTTCACGGTCATGGTGCATCTCACAATACATTTAGCATACGAAGCCCGCATCGCAGGACCAGTTCAATATCGCTGGATGTACCCCGTGGAGAGGTATTTATTATTATAATATTCATTTAATATTTGTCAAATTACGGTTCTCAGTTCCATTTTGTCACAAATCATGAAACTATATGCTTGTAGGTATTTGGGTTTCATGAAACAACTGATGCATAATCGTGCACATCCTGAAGGGTTGATCGCAGAGAACTACATAAGTAACGAGAGTTTGAATTTTATCTCTCGTTACTTGTGGGGCGTAGAGACAAGGCTAAACCGTCCCCAACGAATAATTGACGGTACATTCTACAATGATCGTGGGGAGGACACTAGATTCCCCAGAATGGAGCTAGATCAAGCCCACACATATATCCTGAGCAATGATACTATATTTAACATATACGTGGCGTAAGTATTTAACTGTTTGAATCAGATTATATCACCTCACAATAATTATCTCTATTTAACCGTTATAAATGCTTCTTGTCTAGGCTTCACATCCGACATGTCCAGACTAATCTTAAATGCAGAACAAAAAATAAGAGAGTTATGGACACACACTCTAGACAATTCCCTGCATGACTGAAGGGTGAAGTAAGATCTTTTTATATTTTTGATTCGTATATCAAATATATGTGCCTATCAACAGATATGTAAACTATTTGCTTCTTTTCTTAAAGGTTGACAAACGGATTACGAATGGGATTAACCTGTCTGAGAAAGTTTGTTTATATGCCAGAGGTCCTTCTAATGTGGTTAAGCATTATGGACGCTACTGTGTCAACGGCTTTAGTTTAACATCGTCGGTCTTGAAGAGAGATGACAAACGCAAAACAGCGGTGTGTTCTGCTCCTTCTCGCAACTATCATACGCTAGTGCAAAAGATTTAAATCCGATACAAGGGGAAATCTATTGCTACGGTCAGGTAGAAGACATCGTGGAGATTTTCTATGGGATTAATAAGGAAGTCAGTCATGTGATGTTTAAGGTTCATTGGTGTGAACAGAAAAAGACGAAGGATGACTACGGATACACAATCGTTAATCTTAACAAGGAAATATATCAGTCTGAAAAATACATGTTAGCTGCTCACGCCAAACAGTGCTTTTATGTCAAAGATATAATAAAAAATGACGAATGGGTTATCCTTAAGAATCCGCCTAGAGCCTACATTCATGAAGTCATGTCTGACGAAGATCACGATGAGGAGGTTATCTTGGCTGACGAAATAGCCGAGGAGTTTTTATTGACACAAAATAATAATCTGGACGATGAAATTACACTAGCGCGCCCTGATGTACCTACGATTATATGTGAGCCAAGGCGTAAAGGTAAAAAACCTGTCCGCAGCGGAGTCGATAAAACTATAAGAACAGTCCTTTCGTTAGCACGCACACGGTCGCAGGCTATCCGCACATGATCACAGAGTAGAGCCTCAACATCATCTGTTTGACTGGTTATCATGTATCACGATGTGTCATGTATTATATTATTACCTTTATATTATCTGGTTAACTGGTTATCATGTGGATGTGTCATGTATTATATTATTACCTTTATATTATCTGTTTGACTGGTTATCATGTATCACGGTGTGTCATGTATTACATTATTGCCTTTGTATTATCTGTTTAACTGGACATCATGTACACGCGATTCTGTTGCTATGTGCTATTTTATTAATAATTTGCATTATATACTTTTGTTGGATATTCATTATGTTTTCAAAGTATAGATGACAAAAGGATTACGTAAGAAAGCGCTTGAGAGACTATTTGGTAGACATTCTGGAGGCGACGCACATGCCTCTACGTCAGGTATTTTTATTTATTTGTTATATCTGTACATTTCTATAAACTATTAACATGAGCCTAATATTTTTTTAACATTTACTACACAGGAGGAGGAGATGCTACACATGACTCGCAGCCACATGACACATCACGCGGAGATGCTCCACGTGACGTGGAGACACAGGCTGATCCTACACAGCATGCGGAGATACCACCGCCACCGCATGCAGATGTATTGGAGGAGAGGAGATTTGAGCCGTATAGCGTAGCTTTAGAAGCTGCGGCACTACCGCCATATTCTATTACGGATCAGCGAGTCCACGGTCCGGCCAAGGTGAGGGGGGAATAGGATTCTTATCATGCGGTGCGCCCTATCGCGCAGCATAGGTATGAACAAGCAAAGCGTAGATGCCTCAAACTGAAAGGTATGAATAAATTTTTATTGTTTATCGGTTATTATTTTAATTTTTTTTCACAAATATAGATTGATTCATTATTTCATTCGATTCTTTGTTTCGCAGGTACCGGGCGACTGTAGGTAAGAAAATTGCAATGAAAAGAACAAAAGAAAATTGAATTGAATTCTTTTAATCTTGGTTACAATTCGATTACAAAAGAGAGGAGAACGAACTTGGTTCTCCCCTTTGTTTAAAACTGGGTTCTTCACGGTGGCGATGGAGTGCCTCCCTCGAATGCACACGTCGAGTTTGCTCTCCGTTGACGATCCGACGTTTTGATTCACTGGAACGGTGTCTTCTCCTCACGATTTGACGTTATGAAGAACTTGCGTGGCAAGTTTGAAACTCTTGATGAGTTGATAACTCTGAACGAGTTTTGAAGAGCTCTGTAAAAGAGTTGTTTTGAACCGAAAATCGGTTGTAAGCTAAGGATGATGAAGCTCCTTGTTGCCGAACGTTGAAGATGATCTTCCTTGGAGGATGATGCCGATCTCCTCAAAAGCTCGCCTAATGATCTCTCCTCTTGCTGCTAAGAAATTCCCAGATCCGAGAAAATGCCAGCCTTCAATGGTCGATCCGAGCCCAGAAAATCCAACCTTTAACTCAGTTGAGTTTACTCCCTTTTATAGGGGATTAAGGGGGTGTAACTGCCCTCTAAATCCGCTCCTAAGTGGGCGTGATTTCCTCAGATCGTGGGGAAAACGGTTCCTATAACCGTTCAGCTCGTGCTTGAATGAGTCAAACGCCCACGTTGGCGTTCGGGACCCCAACTCCTCGTTTTAGACTGGAGACGTGGAGTTGGGTACCCGCTGGACGTTGAAAAACGTGGGTCCAACCCCAGCGTTTTAATGTTGTAACGCGGGTTCGACCCTCGTGTTTTGATGTTGTAACGCGGGTTCGACCCTGACGTTTTGATGTTGTAACGTGGGTTCGACCCTGGCGTTTTACTGTTAACACACGGGGAGGACCTCCGCGTTTTGGTGTTGATACACGGGGAGGACCTCCGCGTCTTGCCTTGAAGAGATTATCACCAAGTAATCTCTTTTGTCATAGCGTTGCAAAGATCATTGTCTTGTAATCTTCGTCTTGGCTCCTTGAGAATATGAGAGTCGTCAGAGTATAACTCCCGATGTTGATTGTGAGTGCTATTGAACTAGAGCTCTCATCGGTTGTCGTGAAGGTCGTCAGATTGTAACCTTCATCGATCTACGTGAAAGTCTTCAAATTATAGCCTTCTGGAAGTCGTCAGATTGTAACTTCCATCATCAGTGTTTGATGGGGGATAAGCTATCTATTGTGATTTTTAGACAGCCTACAGAACCCCCTCCAAAGTTTTCGAAAGTTCGCGGTTGACTGGGACGAATTTTCGAAATACTTTGGATCTTAACTTTGATCTTGGAGCTGTTGATTCCTTGTCTTAAAGGAGTCGTTCTTTGCACTCGCTTCGAAGGCATCTTGGTTGAAGGGATTTGTCACACAGGACCTGTGTGAAGGTATGCGCCATAATCCTGCTTCTAGAATGTGGGGGTGGACTCTGCATTTTGAACTTGAGACGCGAGTCTCACCCTTACATGTTGAATTTGGAATACGGGTGTGACCTCGGCGTTCGGTTTTTGCATCGCGGGTCTAACCTCGGCATTTTGACTTGAAACGCGGCTATGACCTTGGCGTTATCGTTTTTGCGACGCGGGTCTGACCTCGGCATTGTGGTTTTTGCGACGCGGGTCTGACCTTGGCGTTTTGACTTGAAACGCAGCTGTGACCTGGGCGTTGTAGTTTTTGCGACGCGGATCTGACCTCAGCGTTTTGACTTGAGACGCGTAGGTGACTTTCATGCATTTTTGACTAAGTCTTTGAGACTTGTCTTTCGCTTATCTGTTGCAAGTCTCAGTTCACATCCATTAAGCTAATGGACCTACGAATATGCATAGGATTTTTGGCAAACCCTCAGCCATCAATGGATTTGATAAGCCTTTACCGACTACCGTTTGAGTCGGGCTAGCATGTGGATTGTCTAAGTCCGTTCCACATGTAACGTTGTGCTAAGAGAATGAACTCTCTTAGACTTGATGCTATGATTTTGAATACATAGACTCTGTTATTTTTACGGAAAAAGACTAACCGGCGATGCGTGTTAGGCATAGACTTATCACTACTTAGGATTTGGGATAAAGTTCCCCATGCGTGTAAGGCACGGATTTTGGTGTCTTTTTCACGGCAAAAGACTAACCGGCAACGCGTGTTAGGCGCAGACTTATCTCTAATTAGGGATCGAGATAAAGTCCCCCATGCGTGTAAGGCATGGATTCTGGTGTTATTAATAACAACCTGCTACGATGTTGAATACGTAGACTTCACCATTATTACGGGAATAGGCTACCCAGCAGTATGTGTTAGATGCAGACTTATCTCTAATTAGGGATCGAGATAAATTCCTCCATGCGTGTGAGGCATGGATTTCGGCGTTATTAATAACAACCTGCCACGATGTTGAATACGTGGGTTTTTGTCCTTTTTACGGTCAAAGACTCACCGGCAAAGCGTATTAGACATTGACTTATCCCTTCTTAGGATTCGGGATAAAATTCCTCATACATGCAAGGTATGGATTCAGAGATTATTAATTTAATGATAATCACTGGCTACGATATTGAATACGTAGACTTTGTCACTGTTTCTTCCTGTGTTATTCGAAACACTGAAAGAAAATTAGAAGTGTCAGAGGTGTAGTATTAACTTGGCGTGAATTTTCACTTAGAGTGAAATTCAGAAATTTTCTTTATTATCACTGGGATAATTCTAGAAAATATTTAATCCACTGGGGATTTTATAATGAAAACTTGTTATTCTTGTTAAAAAAGGATTAACAAGTTCATTGGGGAGAGTTTGACTGTTAGAGGTATGATGTTAACCTAACAGTATTTTGTGGGCCTATCGCTCTATTGAAGAGAGTCGATAAGTTGATTTGTGTTGTCAGAGGTGTGATATTAACTTGACTGGTTTGTGTTGCGATTGGAGTAATTTTGTGGACTTATCATCCTATTGACGAGGATTGATAAGTGGATTTGTCAGAGGTTTGATGTTAACGTGACAAGAGAATGTTGCGATCGGAGCAACTTTATGGACTTATCATCCTATTGACGAGGATTGATAAGTTGATTTTGTCAGAGGTATGATGTTAACGTGACAAGAGAATGTTACGATCGGAGCAACTTTGTGGACTTATCATCCTATTAACGATGATTGATAAGTTGATTTTGTCAGAGGTATGATGTTAACGTGACAAGAGAATGTTACGATCGGAGCAACTTTGTGAACTTATCATCCTATTAACGAGGATTGATAAGTTGGTTTGTCAGAGGTTTAGTGTTAACGTGACAGGATAAATGTGTACTTGTGACTTGCACAAGGTTTTAGGAATTAGCGTCTTGTTGGGGAGACTTGCTAAGTGAGTTTATCATCGGAAGCGATGAGTTCTGATACTTGTGATAAGATTTTGAAGACTTAGTGTCTTGCTGAGGAAGATTGCGATTCGAGCAATTTCGAGGACCTATCATCCTATTGACAAGGATTGATAAGTTGATTGTTAGAGGTTTATTGTTAACGTGACAAATTGGGAGTGATGCAAGCTGCATTCATACTCTGTGGGGGTGATGATCATCAGAAGTGTAATGTTAACTCGACGATATAAAAGATTTGTTACTCTTAATCCAATGGATTCCAAGTAACCAACCTCCAGTCTTGAACAAGACTTAGCAGGGGAATAAAAAGAGGTAGATAAGGCACATCACCTAGTGAGGCACTATCCATGAAGTCGGAATAGAGGCACATCACCAGGTAGGCCATTATCTGATGAGTTTGACTATCAGAGGTAACGGTTAACGTGATAGTTTTGTGGACCTACCATCCTACTTGAAGAGGATTGGCAAGAGAATTTGAAGGGAATGGACTATCAGAGGTAATCATTAACATGATAGTTTTAATAGACCCACTATCCTTCTTGAAGAGGATTGGTGGGGGAATCTGGAGAAAACAGACTATCAGAGGTGATCATTAACGTGATAGTTTTAGTGGACCCGCCATCCTACTTGAAGAGGATTGGCGGGGTAATCTGGAGAAAACAGACTATCAGAGGTGATCATTAACGTGATAGTTTTAGTGGACCCACCATCCTACTTGAAGAGGATTAGCGGGGTAATCTGGAGAAAACAGACTATCAAAGGTGATCATTAACGTGATAGTTTTAGCGGACCTGCCATCCTATTAGAGTGAATTGACAAGTTGATGGACTATCAGAGGTAAATGTTAACGTGATAGTTTTGTGGACCTGCCATCCTATTGAAGAGGATTGACAAGTTGATGGACATGACAGTTTTGGTAGATTTTGTGGTTGACAGAGGTATTCAATTAAACATAACAACTCAGAAAATTTATTACTCATAATCCACTGAACTACCAATAAACCAACCCCCAGTCTTGAACAAGTGCAAGGGGGAAAAGAGAAGACATGACACATCGCCTAGTGAGCAATTATCTAACGAGTTTGACTATCAGAGGTAGCTGTTAACGTGATAGTTATTGGACCTGCCATCCTACTGGAAAGGATTGACTTCAGCGGCCGTAGCATCTTCCGGATCTGACTGGGAAGAGTGAGCTTGGTTCGATTGCTCAGGAGAAGATTGGACTTGGTCCAATTGCTCAGGAGAAGATTGGGCTTGGTCCGATCGCTCAGGTTGATCCTGCCTACTTTGTTCTTCAGCTTTGATCCTGGCAATAATCTTTTGAGCCTGTTCGCCTTGAGAGATCAGTTGTCTCCAGGAACGGCATTCTACAATCCCTATTCGAGCTAGGATGTTGGTCTGCAAGTTGTGTCGACAGGTCTCTACTAAGGTAGCCTGTGTCATACCTGACGAACACCGGAAAGCCGTGGTTCGGAACCTCTTGACGAAGGCTTTGACGGACTCCCTCTTCTTCTGCTTAGTGGCGAGAAGAGTATGGATGGAGACTTCTGTATCCTCTTCAAAGAATCTTGATAGGAAGAGTCTCTCTAAATCTGTCCACTTTTGGATACATCCGGCAGGCAGTTTCCTGAACCATTCAAAAGCAACTCCCTTAAGGGTGCCAATGAACAATCGAGCCAGAATGGCGTCGTTTGATATCACATTCCCAGTCCGTAACTTGAAATGATAGATATGTTGGTTCGGTGATCTCGTGCCGTCAAAAGTTTGTAGTGTCGGGACCTCGAATTTTGGAGGATAAGGGGCTGCATCCCATTCGGCAGGATAAGGCCTGGTAACTCCCTCATCTTGGAGCTCGCTTCTGTTAGCAATGATATTTAGGCGGGCTTCCAATTCCTTGATTTTAGCCGACTGAGGATTTTGCTCATTCTTAGCTTCTCTTCCTTCATCAGAAGAAGATTCGAGGTTGTGGGCTTCTTGGTCAGAAGCCGTGTCATCAACCAATTTTTCCTTCCCTTTGCTTGTGTGAGGTCGGGACGAAGACGTTCTTTCTCTTCGGGAAGATTCTTGCCTGAGTGGCGAATCTGTCTTCTGAGATTTGACCTTGTCTGCGACGAGTTGAGTCAACAGGGCCAGGAGTTCATTGATGGCCTCCTGCTGAGATTTGAGCATGGCCTCTTGCTCATCAAGTCTCTTCGCAAGATCTTCATGGTTTCCCGTCATATAAGCGGAGCTCTCATGTTCAACAAAAGAGCTTGATGATTAGGACTCTGTAATGGCTGAGTGTTCATCATCAGAATTGGTTCCTCTAGCTAATCTCCGATAGTTGACAGAGGGAATGGCTCCTGTTCGCGTCCGAGTACGTTGGTAGACTCCTTCGAACTCATTAGTGATTTCTCTGACGGTCGGTGAACGACTTGTCTCAGAATCATCGAAACTAGGACCTGAGGCTTTCCCTCTGCCGATCACATTGATAGTGACTCTAGGATACTTGGTCTCTGGAGACTTCTTCTTGTGAGAACGTCGTCGTTGGTTGGGTAAAGCAACATTCGTAAATTGGTCGAACACCAATGGTTTGGCCGCATATGAGCAGCATTGACATCCGGAGAGGACCATAGGAATCAGTCGTTCACGTTAGAATGAACGAATGACTTGTTGTATCGGTCTTTCTCTCGATATGAACTCTCTCAAGTCTGTTGTAAAGACTCGAGAATTACTCACTGATTGTGAGGTTTGAATTGGAACCCCCAGTCCATGATTGGACAGGACTGGCTCTTTGTGATCATAGATCTGGTTGAGATGCTTTGAATCCATGAACTTCTTATATCCGCCCATCAATCTAGTCGCGCTACGCAGAGTATTAGGGGGTCCGAGGGGGATGGAATACCCCCCAGCGGGGTTCGGGGCAGCGCCCCGAAGCTTCACGGTATACACCAACTTCTGTATTGGATTTGGAACTTGGGACGCGAGGGTCGCGTTTAGCACCTAAGACACGAAGGTCGCGTTTGGCACCTGAGACGCGAAGGTCGTGTTTGGCACCTGAAACGCGAAGGTCGCGTTTAGCACTTGAAACACGAGGGTCGCGTTTGGCACTTGAAACGCGAGGTCCGCACTTTAGTTTGGCAACATGAGGGTCGCGTTCTTCATTGTCGACGTGAGGGTCGTGTTTTGACTGGGAAACGCGAAGTTGAAGTTCGCGTTCAACGAAGGCTTGAGGTCCGCGTTTTGACTGTAAAACACGCCATTGAGGGCCACGTTCAGTCTGGTTCTCGCGAGCTTTAGTCTCCTTAGAAACTTTGTGGATCTTACGCATAGCCTTGGGGCTAAGGGATCCGGAGGAGATAGCCTCCTCAAACTTGACTTGATCAATCTCTACCACGAGAGTTTCGACGGTCGTTCCAGTGAGATGAACATCAGATTGCACCACCACTTCTTCGTCAGAGAAGCTTGTCCCCAGCGGAGTTGCCATCTTTTATAGGTAAGAAAATTGCAATGAAAAAAACAAAAGAAAATTGAATTGAATTCTTTTAATCTCGGTTACAATTCGATTACAAAATAGAGGAGAACGAACTTGGTTCTCCCCTTTGTTTAAAACTGGGTTCTTCACGGTGGCGATGGAGTGCCTCCCTCGAATGCTCACGTCGAGTTTGCTCTCCGTTGACGATCCGACGTTTTGATTCACTGGAACGGTGTCTTCTCCTCACGATTTGACGTTGTGGAGAACTTGCGTGGTAACTTTAAAACTCTTGATGAGTTGATAACTCTGAACGAGTTTTGAAGAACTCTGTAAAAGAGTTGTTTTGAACCGAAAATCGGTTGTAAGCCAAGGATGATGAAGCTCCTTGTTGCCGAACGTTGAAGATGATCTTCCTTGGAGGATGATGCCGATCTCCTCAAAAGCTCGCCTAATGATCTCTCCTCTTGCTGCCAAGAAATTCCCAGATCCGAGAAAATGCCAACCTTCAATGGTCGATCCGAGCCTAGAAAATCCAACCTTTAACTCAGTTGAGTTTACTCCCTTTTATAGGGGATTAAGGGGGTGTAACTGCCCTCTAAATCCGCTCCTAAGTGGGCGTGATTTCCTCAGATCGTGGGGAAAACGGTTCCTGCAACCGTTCAGCTCGTGCTTGAATGAGTCAAACGCCCACGTTGGCGTTCGGGACCCCAACTCCTCGTTTTAGACTGGAGACGCGGAGTTGGGTACCCGCTGGACGTTGAAAAACGTAGGTCCGACCCCAGCGTTTTAATGTTGTAACGCGGGTTCGACCCTCGCATTTTGATGTTGTAACGCGGGTTTGACCCTGGCGTTTTGATGTTGTAACGTGGGTTCGACCCTGGCGTTTTACTGTTGACACACGGGGAGGACCTTCGCGTTTTGGTGTTGATACACGGGGAGGACCTCCGCGTCTTGTCTTGAAGAGATTGTCACCAAGTAATCTCTTTTGTCATAGCGTTGCAAAGATCATTGTCTTGTAATCTTCGTCTTGGCTCCTTGAGAATATGAGAGTCGTCAGATTATAACTCCCGATGTTGATTATGAGTGCTATTGAACTAGAGCTCTCATCGGTTGTCGTGAAGGTCGTCAGATTATAACCTTCATCGATCTACGTGAAAGTCTTCAGATTATAGCCTTCTGGAAGTCGTCAGATTGTAACTTCCATCATCAGTGTTTGATGGGGGATAAGCTATCTATTGTGATTTTTAGACTGCCTACAGCGACCTCCTAGACGCGGCCGCAATGCTACTAAGGAAACGAACCTCATCCCTGATATTAATCGGAGGGCTGTGATCCGATGGGAAAACGGAGTGCCTATTGGGGCCTTTGTCAATGCTTTCAACAATTTTCTTGCCGCTTTAGCCAGGAGACAGGATTTCTTCAATATTTTTTAACGTGGAAAGCGCAGCGGATTGATGCGCTGGTGGCTTGTTGGAGATATATATGTGTGAGTCATTTATTTCAATTTTCATCATTATTAGTTATTAGTTTATTATTATGTTTAATACACTGATTTGTATCTATTTTTTCTTTATATGCTGAAGCGATTTTTCTTGCTTGACGATAATATTTATGCCTAGACGTACTGCTTCGGGCAAATCAATTTATCGTTCAAGAGATGGCGGTTAGAGGTAAAGAAAAAATATTTTGTCCAAATAACAGAAGATTGGGAGCGATTCTGGCATCTTGACGAGCGTGTGGATGGAGTAAATTTTTTTGCACTTTGCCATTACTGGGACACAGCTGAAATTCAGGTATTATTGAAGTATATATTTTTAATTTATTGTTTGAATTTCTATATTGTTTTGATTTGACATTGTTTTGCAGGCTCAAGCTGAAATAGCAAGGAGGAATCGCAACGTGCCTCGCAGTTACGAGCATCACGGGGGCTCCAGGTCCTTCAGCCAGCATTATCATCAATTAAAGCTTGAGGTATATAATATATTAGCTTTTAAGTTGAGTATAATTTATGTGTTATGGGTTAATGATATATTTGAATAAAATAGGGAAGGGGAGATCTCAAACATTTTGCAGATCGTATTCTGACTTCCTGGAGCCCGAATTACGCCGATGAAGAGAAGAAAGCAAAGAATAAGGATCTATGTGTAAGTAGCAGTTCATTTATATATTCAATTTCATATCAATGCACCATTAGTATGTCGACTTTCCCGGGTTGTTTTAATATATCTCAGGAGAAATTACATGCCAAGGTACAGGTGCAAATGACTCAGTCTCAGGTCTGTTCTAACACTCCTGGCTGGCTAAGTAGAGAGGAGGAGGACTCCATCATCGAGACGGTCATTGGACCCAGTAGGAAGAACAGATACCGGTGGAGAGGATCCGAGCAGAGACCGCACGAGTCTAGTAGCACCTACGAGTCTGCAGCACCACAAGGAACACCAGGAAGCAGTTCATTTCAAGACTCGATGGAGCAGCGATTAAAAGTGATTGAAGATTGGCAGTCGCAGCAAACAACATATCAGCGGGCTCTAGAGGACGGAGGCGCCGGGAACAGACCGTATTGGAGTTCACACAATTCATGTCGACTCTGCCTCAGGAGGCTCAGGAGGCATATAGGAAACGGTTTCTGTCGTCACAGGTAATATATATACTTTGCTTTTTTTTAATTAGATGATATCGTACATACTGATACACACTGATACAAACTGTTACACACAAACCCTAACTCTAACCCTAACACAAACCTCAAAATATATACTTATAATGTTTTTATGTGATGGTGGTGTTGATGGTGTATGCGTGCGTAGTGTTTGTGGTATTGTTTGGTGGGTTGGTTGGTTGTGGTGTTGTGTTGTGGTGGTCGTTATGTGATTGGTTGTGGTGTTGCGTTGTGGTGGTCGTAGTGGGGGGGGAGGAATGGGGATTGGGTGTTGGTGGTATTGGTTGGTGGGTGAGGTTGGAGGATTTGTGGTGGTGTTGTTGTGTTGTGGTGTGATGTGTGGTGATGTGTTGGTGGGTGAGGTTGGAGGATTTGTGGTGGTGTTGTTGTGTTATGTTGTGATGGTGTAGTGTTGTGTGTTGTTGTGTTGTGGTGTTGTGTTGTTGTTGTGATGTTGTGATGTTGTGTTGTAGTATATTTATATTTGCACTCTTATTAACGTTTACACACACTTGTTAACATTTGATTTATATTTACAGGCCGGGACTTCTTCACAAGGTGCAGCCGAGGGTAGTCATAATGCGACTGGTGTTGAGGATGAGGATGATGATGATCAGGAGGATTGATTGTCCTTAATATAACTTTGAAAATAATTTCTTGTGTTGTATAAACAATATTTATTATGTACCCGTCGAGAAACTTTTACTTGCTTTTATTGAATTAAATGTGTGATATATGCGTGAGATGTGATATTTGGGTGAGATTGAATATTATACTGTGTTGATTGAACAGGTTTTTAAAAATTATTATCGATATTGTATAGGGTATTTTCAACTTTCAAAATATTTTACAAATTCCTCTTTTAAAAGTTTTAGCGACGGAAATTACGTCACTAAATTACTATTTAGCGACGGAAATTCCGTCACTAAATTAACATTTAGCGACGGAAAACGTGCACGAAATCATATATGACTGATTTAAAAAAATTAGCGACGGATTTTCCGTCACTAATAAAGTTTTAGCGACGGTTAATCCGTCGCTAAAGTTTTATTAGTGACGGAAAATCCGTCGCTAATGTTTTTTTCAATTTTTTGTTTTTTTTAAATAGCGACCATTTGTCCGTCGCTAATAAACCGTCGCCAACAATTAGCTACGGAAATTCCGTCGCTATAAGTTTTTTTAGGGACCCCTGTAATAGCGTCGAACTTTTAGCGACGGAAATTTATTTTTTCCGTCGCCAAAAGTTTTAGCGACGGAATATCGACTTATAGCGACGGATTATTCCGTCGCTAAAAGTGGAAAATCCAGCAGTGAAAGTTGGGTTTAAAGATACAACTAAGAATACTTGGGTTTAAAGATAAAACTAGGTAAACAAATGGACCTAAAAACAAAAAGCCCTAAAATTATTCATATGTAGCTTACTTGATGTTTGACTCATGTGAAAAAATAGTTGACCTAGTCTTCAGGGAAAAGGATTAGAGGAGAGAAGACAATACTGATGCGTCAAACTTACACGTTACAAAGACGCGAACAAAGATACCCTACCAAGAAAATCCAAGGGAAGACAGCAGGAGGAAAAAAATCATGAATACAAGAAGTTGGGAAAGAACAGAAAGACAAAGTGACATAGTAGAATTGATGAAAAATCGGTAAATTAACAAGATTAAGATTAAGGTCTTTTTGTCCGAAAATCTTAAACCCTCAAGTCAATGAGTACCCTAGTTGTAGAAATGGGGGTAAGTTGAGTTTAGTTTTATCTCCTTCTGGATATTAAGTAGTCCGTCCTAGCTCACAAATGGACCAGTTGAGATAAAAAAAAACAAATACGGGCTTAACATGCATGTGGATCAAATTATTTTAAACTATTAAAAAAAGAGCAAACAAACAAACCAACAGGCGTGGCTTTCTTTTTTACATCGGAGATTTACTCATGAAGATTTTCTTAAAATTAAACCTAAAATTAAGCAGAAATAGTGTGCCAATGATGAATTGCCCAAATCCGACCAAGATATTCAGTTCTTTTAATTTTGGTTTAAAAAAAAATCGTTGTAGAGGATTTTAAATTTCACTATTCATTGCTACATTCCTCCTAAGTCAATCGTTTCCATATGTTCATGAAATTAATTTAACGCATAAGGAAGGAACATCTCTCCTTTTTTTTTCCCTTTTTTCTCTTTTCCTTTTTTTTTATCACGGCAAGGAAGGAACATCTCTCTAAAATCTAGCAAATAAATTTTAGATTCCACTATTCATTGATATACATCTGACTTTAATATATCTTTCTTTGTTATATATATATATACGTCCTGCAAAGCTGGCAAAAAAATCAGAAATTTCTAAGAGAAGTCTGACCTTTTTCATTCCTCACAATTTCCTCAAAAATGGGTAGAAAACTATATTTCTCGCCGTTGTTGCTCTAACTTTATTCCTCGTTCAGAGCTTCTCTTTTGCTTCTGCTGGCAAGGGCAATCTCAGTGCTCTCTGCTATAAAATTGAATCAGACTATATGTTCCTTTCTATGTCTACGATGATTTCTGTTGTGCGTAGCGGAAATTTCGGCAGAGTTTCTGGTGCACAATAAGAGAAAAAGATCGATAAGAATTCTTGTTTCTCAAAGGGAACAAGAATCTGAAGCCTAATATCTCATCAAAGTGGAATATTAGCTCTTCCTCTCGTCAGCTCTAGGACTGCGCATCGAGGGATCCTAAAACTATTACAATAGCCACAAACTCAAACAAACTAATTTTACGTGGTTCGGTAAACTGCCTACGTCCACGGGGCAAGGAGGGGGAGATCTACTATTAGAGAGGAGAATACAAATAGGGTTTACAATCTCTCAAATCTAAACCCTCAAACAATCTCTCAATCTCTCACAAAAGACACTCTCAAAAGAAAAGACAGCCGCCAAAAACACCGTGCTCACCCTCAACTTCGCACGCCACCTGCAGCTTTTTTTTTTTGCTCCTGTTCCGCAGCCACACAAAAACCAAGTTCTTTTGCCTCTTTGCTGCAGCCGAAACAAATAAACCCACCTTGCACGCC
>BQKN01048560.1:0-10649 GCA_022839385.1 Asparagus kiusianus | reverse complement strand
ACCCTCCAAAGTCCAGAGATACGTCGGTCGACCGGGTCGGTCGACCGCCACCATCTTCGGTCGACCGGGTCGGTCGACCGGCCCTGATCCAAACGCACAGTGGCTTCTGTGCACGAATGCGGTCGACCGGGCCGGTCGACCGCCCAACCTGAAAACCTGAAACCGAGCCTGAACTTCTTCATCAATCGGAACACCTCATAGAATGAGATTTTCTATACCATTCACAGGTTCACGTGTGGTTAGAAGGTTAGTTTGGGAATTGTGACTATCTTATCAGTGGTCATAGGATTCCTACTATACTCAATATTGCTTACCATCTTTCAAGGTAAAGCAAAATTCGATTCTTAGATCATTTTAAAATGATTTAGGATATGTAGGCATGCCTGCTAATTTGTTGGTTCTCTCCATATTGAATGGGAACCATCAAAACTATCCATTCTCACTTTTAATCAGCTTATGGATTCTGGTTTGATCTTGACAGCTTAGCATATATGAGCCTTGCTGCACGATTTCCTCTCAAGTTGAAAAGGGACAATGAGACTACTAATGCGAAAGTGAGAAATAGACTTTTTGATCAGTGAAACTGAGCGAATCAATGATAGGGATGAAGCCATGACAGATGAAATATTGAACGATATATCAAAAAGGAATAAGGCTAAAGTCAATATCGAGAAAGAAAACTATGATTGGGATAGCTTAAAGAAAGAGGTACTTCAGAATGGTGCTAAGTAAAGAGCGGAGCAAGGATACAATGGGTTCTTTCGATTATGATGTAGTAGGATGTGCTGGAGTGAACGAAACATCTTTGGCTGTTAAAGAGCGAGGTCATCATGTCAATATTGCATTGCGGATCGAGGTATGCTTAGAAAACCTATTTTCTGAAATCATGCTCCTAGACTGGAGGTTGAATGCATTATTCGTAAGAAGCTATCTCATGCTACATCATAGCATTTGATACATAATGTCGTACCTGTTTAGCCATACAAATGAAGTTCTCTTTACAACTGTCGCTAGTAAAAAGTGGCTCAATATACACTAGATAACATAAATCATGAAGTAAATCCGATTTGGAATTTTATTTGTTACAAAAGATAGCTTAGTAATGTGCTGGAGCAACATATATTTGTAGTTGAAAACCATTTACCAAAAAGCATCCACCATTGATTGTCGTATTTATTGTCTTTGTAGGAAATTCTTGATCGTATAGATTTTTACTAATCATTATACTAGGTACAAACCAATTGACGTTACTACTCCCCTGCTATGGAATATATTGAGGCGAACTGTTTATTTTGGTAGCTTTGAACATCAATATGTAGAGGTAATAGGACAGTAGCAATGTTATTTATACCTCAAAATAACATTTAAATGTGCAATTTAAATAATTTGCTAACTTTTTGAGAATTGTTTGTACCATCAGGTCTTACCACAAAAGAAATACAGTACTGCTTTCAAGGAGCAAGTACGAGAGCAAGACTATGATTATCTCAAATATATGCCTCAAGATTCAACTACCAATAAAATACAACATTAAAGACACAAACAACTCCTGAACAAAATCTCAAATATAAGTGTCAAGCTTCAACTTTACCGATCGAGATAGAGCTCACCGAAAGATCCACTCCCAATCTTCCTCCCAAGCTTGAACTTCCCACCAATTACACGCTTTGTTTCGAAAACAATAAAAAAGTACAAACCATAAAATCTCCTAACTCAAAATCCCAGCCACATCCCCCCACCCTCCAAAAAAATAAAAAATAAAAATAAAACCTCGGCCATCAAATAACATTAAATAGAAGGGCAAGAAGAGATGTGATCTAATCTTACGGCGTCGTTTGAAGAGGATGGAGAAATAAAGTATGAAAAATAAAAAAGCAAATAGGAAAGTTTTAGTTTTTTACAACATGGTTCTAGTTTAAAAATTAGAATAATTTGAGAGACTAGAACTCTCTTTCTGTATACTAGGTTTTAGACACATACAATGCACGTGGCTAAATAATATAATTAAGTATTTTTAGTTTATTTTTTTATCAAAAAATTGTTCCTCGGTTCTACTTTGATGGCTTTTGCTCACTTATTTCTCTAAAATTTTAGCATTGTGATTATTTATTTTCTTTAATTTTTATTTAAATGAGCTACACCAAATTTAAATTTTCATGTTGATAATTAAATTGACAGGAAATTAATCTGAGGCCAATTTGAATTACCATTTTATTTAGGATGACATGTAATCAAGCTTGATCTTAGAAAGTATAGTAGTAAAAATGAAAAATAGTATTATAAAAGGAAGATGAATAATTAAAGCTAATAAGACAAGTTGATTTGTTAAAAATGAGCTTAAACGACACAAAAGAAAATATGGAGCTTGTTCCTAATCTTTAATAGACTTTAAAAAATCATAAATTAAAGATTAATTCTAACTCTAGTACACTTTTATATGATGAAAGTATCCACATAAGTATATAAAAGTATTAAAACAAGCTCATGACAATCCCTTCTAAAGATTCCTAATTTACTTACAAAAATAAACTATTCTACAAAATATCCAGAAAACAGTGTCTTTCAATCCTTTTGTTTCATTTTTATTGAGCCGACATCAATCTCTCGCCACCTTTTATCTTTTTCAATAAAATTAGACTACATTTAGATGTTGAAAAGGAATAATAAATCTTAAATTAGAAGTTAAATTTATATATCTTAATGAAAGAATATCAAACTACTTTTTCCGTTGCTAACATTTGAAATTTTAGTCTTTTTGTGATTTTAAAATTTTGAGGGTGTGTTGAAAATTTTAAAACATTGAAGGGTGTTTTTTGAAAATTTTAAATTTTTAGCTGGGTGTTAATAATTTTCATGTGTCATGTGTTGGTGGTAAGTTTTTGCAACTATAAAATTTTAAGGTTTTTTTTGCAATTATTAAAATTTTGGACTATTTTTTGTAAAATTCAAACTTTCAGCGGTTTGCTAATAATTTCTAGATTTGATATGTACTGGTTATATGTATTGAAATTTTAGGGTTTTTCTTGTGACTTTTAAATTTTGAAGGAGTTCCTTACATTTATAACTTTGAGGTTATTTTTTATAAATTTTAAAGTGCCTGATGGTAATCCTTTGAATTCATCTTTGTTATTTGCAAGTTTTGAGATTTCAGAATTTCATGGTGATTTTTTATTATTTGAACTTTAAGGGTGTTTTTACAATTTTTGAAACGTCGAGGGTGTTAATTGCAGATTTTAAATTATTTGGATGTTGTTGTTAATTTTTAAATTTCATGTTTGTTATCTTAAGTTTTCAAACGGCTGGATATTTTGTATAATTCTAAACTTTTGAGGATATTTTGTGTAATTTTTGAAACGCTTTGGGTTATTTTATAATATTTCATATACTATAGCGTGTTAGTTTTTTACCTTAACAAACTAATACTGTGGAGTTGTCACATGGGATTATGATAGGATATAATTATAATTAGAATAGATTAAAATTTAAGTTAAATATTCAAAATAATGAAGGGTAATATTGACGTATTTTATTAATCTTTTTTTTAAATTGTTGAGGTGTAATTAGTTCATATGAGATTGGGATAGGATATAGTCATGATTAGGATAGATTAAGATTTAAATTAAATATTCAAAATAGTGAATGATAATATTAACCATGGAAAGATTTTCCCAAACCTCTGCTTTTACAGGGAGTATGAAATATATGATAAAATTGGGATAATTTTTATTATTATCTCAGTTCTACTTTTTATCCAGTTTTAGTTGATTAACATTGTATAATTTTATCTTAGTTTTAGTTATAATTGACTAACATTATAAAACTTTGTCCTATAAATTATCTCGGTTCTACTTTTGAGTTCTATTTGACTAACCCTCATTGGATATTCTTATAAAATATGCACTGTATCAGGCAATGAAAAGGGATCGAATAAATAGATAATATAATATAATGCTGATCTCGCTGAAATAAAAAAGGGTAAATATCAGAGAACCTCTTTAACTTTGGATGATTTAATGGAAAACCCTCCTTAAATTAAAAAATATCTGAAAAAACCCCCCTTAAATATAGGAATTATCACAAACCTCCTTTTAACTTCTATATTTTATTAGAAAACATCCTTTAACTAATACTTTATCAGAAGCCCCCTAGTTTTAGGGGAGTTTTCTGATAAAATCTCAAAGTTAAAGGGAGTTTTGTGATAACCCATATACTTAAGGGGGAATTCTGATGTTTTCAAAATTAAAGGGGTTTTTTCGATAATCGTCTAAAGTTAAGGTGGGGGTTTTATTGTATTTAGGCAATAAAATAACCTTCCTCGTATTTTAATCTATTAAGCCCTTAAACTTTGTCCAGCTTTCCTATGAAACCCTCAAACTATTGTTTCAAGCTATTAAGCCCCTAAAGTTTGTCTTTCCATTCTTTTTAGCTCCTAAAGTTTATACTTTCATTCTATTTAGCCCTTATGGTTCAACATGACTATAAAAGGGTATAAAGGTCTTATTGAATTGTTTTCTAGGGAAGTAATATTGTCATGGCTACCATTTGTAGAAAGATATAATTCCATATAACTAAACAGATTCTTAGATTAGTTAAAGGGGGAAAAAACTAATAATTCCTCATCAATGTTTGACTTTAAAAAATACCCCAATAAAATTCAGTTGTTCATGCTGCTTCTATTTCAATCAAAAATTTTATTATATTGATTATATTTACATCATAATGCTTTGAATTTTTATTATGTACACACCAAAACTTGCATACTGGGTAGTAACTTTGAACAAATAGTAGATAGATCAAAGCTCAAATTGTAAGGCTTTCTCATGTCATTCTTTTTACAATATTCCAGTTATATCCTAGCTAAAACATGCATTTTGGTGGTGTTTGAGGTTTAAAACCACTATCAGGGCTGGATATCATGAAATTTAAAACTTTAGAGGCTAAATAGAATGAAAATAAAAACTCTAAGGGCTAAATAGATTGAAATAAGAGATCGAGGGCTTCATAGAAAGTTTTTTTTTTTTTTGGTCAATGAAAAATGTATTCATTATACCAAGTATGGAAAAATTAATAGTACATCAGTGTCACTCTTTGACATCAAGAAGCCTGGTAGAAAAAATACCCAGACTAAACAACCTATAAGCACTCTATATATTCCCTAACATGATTTGGGATGTTATCATTCAAAATCTTTGCATAAATTGTAATCTTCACCACTCGGAAAAGCTTATCAGGATCTCTGGCTTTGTGCTGAAATAATCTGAGGTTTCTCTCCTGCCATATTAGATAGACAGCTACCGACAAAGCCATCCTCTTTAGTTTTTTCTTAAATCCAAACCCTTTTAGATTACCATACCATGCTGTTAATTGATTCCACTTGCAAGTTCGCCATCTATAGCCAAGCCAATCCATGATCTTATTCCAAACAGTTGCAGAGTATTGACATTCAAAATAGAGGTGCTCACAGGTTTCCATCTGATTGGAGCATAGAACACACTGACTGGTGCTTAATATACTCATCCTACACAGTCTATTCTGAGTTAACAGCCTGGATAGAGAAGCTAACCACAATATAAAGGAGTGCTTAGGGTAATGCCATCCTCCCCAAATAGTTTCAGACAGCACAGTAGGAGGAGCTTGCTGATTCATCTTCCTGTAGACTAAAGAGATACTGACTGAATCATTGACACAACATCCAGCAACAACATTCAGGAGATTATCAACACTTCCAAATTTTTCTATCAACAAATCCCTCACTCTTAGCAATTGCTTCCACATCCATGAATCATTATCTTTTGATTGAACTTGCCAAATGTTATTTTGCCTTAGGTAGTTTCCATGCACCCATTTGATCCAAAGTATATCTTTTTTGAGATGAATCAACCATAGGAGTTTAGCAGCAGAAGCATAATTCCATACCTTTGCGGAAAAACTCCAAGTCCTCCATGCTTCAGATCCTGGCAGATAGAAGATCAAGATACCAGGTGAATTTTATGCCCCCATAGGAATTCAGCACACATACTATCAATCTTCTCAAGCACTTTGATTGGCAAGATGTAGTTACTTGTCCAGAAAATCTGAATTCCTAGTATTACTGACTTTATCAATTGCAATCTGCCTGCATAGGACAAAGTTCTTCTATTTTGCCAGTTTTGAAACTGTTCTGATATTTTATTTATTAGAGGAGAACAATCCAGCCATGAGAGCCTCTTTGAGATAAGAGGAACCCCCAAGTATCTTATAGGGAGAACACATTCTGGGAAGTTTAGATAGGAACTTATCTGAGCTTTCAAATCATCATCAATACCACTCATATATAATGAACATTTAGCAGAGTTTGGTTCCAGACCAGAGACTTGGCTGAATTCCTTGAGACAGTCATTTAATCTTGAAATTGAGTTCATGTCAGCCTTGCAAAATAACAAGAGGTCATCTGCAAATAGAAGATGAGTAATCTTCATTCTTGAGCATTTGGGATGAAATCTAAATAACATGTCTTCCTGAAGAAAGTCCAACCTCCTTGATAGATACTCCATTCCAATTACAAACAGGTAGGGAGATAATGGATCTCCTTGTCTAAGTCCTCTTGCACCTTAGAAATATCCATGTAGTGTACCATTGATTGATAATGAGTACTTAGGAGTTGAGATGCATTCCATGATCCATTTAATTACAGCTTCAGGAAATCCCAGTCCTATCAACATGTGTCTTATGAAATCCCAATTAATAGTGTCAAATGCCTTTCTTAAATCAATATTTAGAATTGCTCTTGGAGAAGTGTTTTTCCTTGTATAGTGCTTGATGAGCTCATGTGCTAGGAGTATATTACTAGAAATAAGCCTCCCCTTGACAAATGCACTTTGTGCATCATTAACTAAATATCCCATGACCTTTTGAATTCTACCAGCAATGATTTTTGATATTATTTTGTATACACAGTTGCAGCAAGCAATTGGTCTGAATTCATTAGCTGATGTAGGGTTGAGAACTTTTGGTACTAAAGTGATGGATGTAGTATTAAAAGTACCTAGTAACTTTCCTGATCTGAAAAATTCCTCAACTGCTGCATATAAATCCTCACCAATGACATTCCAAGAAGCCTTGTAAAAGAGGGCACCAAATCCATCAGGACCAGGACTCTTGTCATTTGACATTGAGAAGACTGCTTCCTTAATTTCCTGTCTTGATACAGGCAGACCAAGCATAAGTTTTTGATCAGATGTGAGCACAGGACCATTGTTAATCACCTCAGTATCTGGTACAGAAGTTGAAACTGAAGTACTCAGTATATTTTTGTAGAATTCCAGGAATTCTTCAGTGATCTCTGATTTATCTGTGATTCTGTTACCATTACTGTCATATATAGAGAGTATCCTGTTATGATGCCTTTTCTTTTTCATAATAGAGTGAAAGAACTGTGAGCTTTTATCTCCATGTAATCCCCATTTAATATTTGCTCTCTGCCTGTAGAAAGAAGTTTCACAGTCCAAGAGTCTGACATATTTGTTTAAGCAGTCTTTTTCCTTAGATATCAAATCAGGGTTAAAAAGATCTCCATTGAGCAATCCTTGAGTGTTAGCTAACTCATTTTTGGCTCTAGCCACTTGCTCACTTATATTCATGAAATGTTTCTTATTTAACTCCTTTAGTGCAGGCTTAAGACTTCTGAGTTTAGTGTGAAACTTGTACATCTCATAGCCATGTAATTCTTGATCCCATACTGACCTGATTGTTGAAATGAACTCTGGATGCTTTGTCCACATGTTGAAAAATCTGAAAGGCCTTTTACCCTCAGTCACATCATCCTCTATTGTTAACAGGGCAGGAGAGTGGTCAGAGCAACTAGGATTGAGAAATTCCACTTGACTGGATGTAAAATTGAGAATCCAATCATCATTGACCAAACATCTGTCCAGTCTAGACCATATTCTTGCATCTGCTTCTTGCTTATTGCACCATGTGAAGAAACAACCTACAGATCTAATGTGAGTTAGTTGACCTGAACTGATGAAGTTCTGAAAATCCTCAGTATCAGCTTGAGAAGTTGGTGCACCTCCTATCTTTTCATCACTACTAACAATAGTATTGAAGTCCCCTCCAATCACCCAGGGGCAGTTGACATTTTGTTTGTATGCTATTAAATCATTCCAAAGGGTCTTCCTGGTTACCATTTGATTATGAGCATATACTATAGTGCACAAACATGTAATTCTGCCATCTCTAGAAACAATAGAGCATGTCATATATTGATCAGATGTCACAACTTTTTGAACTGTGAGAACATCATTATCCCAGAGAATCCATATCCTTCCCTTTGTGACTCCTTGAGCATTTGAAATCCATTTCCAGTCTTTTGTTATTTTCCTTGCCAGCATCTGCATTTTACTTTCAGGGAGTTTTGTTTTCAAAAGAGCAAGAAAAGAGATATTATAATCTTGTATAAGTTGCTGCACAATCCTGTGCTTAGAGGATTTATTAAACCCTCTAATATTCCAAATTGCAAGATGCATTATTTGGATGTCCCCCCTTTATCCTCATCAGGGGGATCAGCTTGTAACTCCAGAAGAGAAAATAGAGATGATTGAATGCTTGTGGTATCTTTCCCAGAAAATATTACTCTCTTTGCTACATAGAAAGTTGAGTAAAGCTTAAAGGCTTAATAGATTAAAATAAAAGTTTAAGAGATTCATAGAAAAGTTGTGCAAAGTTTAGGTTCCTATTAGACTTTGAGCTCCCCAAATGGGCTAGGACGATTTCGTCACCCCAAAAGCAATCGGAACAGGATCAAAGCCAAATGCCTTCAGAATCTCCGATGGTACGGTCAAATGTGCCAGAACCAAAGCAGAGATGAGAACGTAGTTTGGTCTATCTCTATATTTATACTCGAGAATAGATGATGTTAGGAATACGGAGGTATAAACTACACAAAATTCCACTTAATGACTATTAATAATTTTTTTTTACATTGGACAGAAGAAAATAGGCATGTATATTTCCTGCAATCCACATTTTGATAAGTTTTAGTTATATACATTAATTACAGGCATGAGGGTTATAAGAACTATGCAAAAATCTGACTGCATATATCACTTGATTGATGTTACCTAACCTACCGATAACAAAACAAACAAAACTTGATTGATGTTAGATAATCTTTCAATAACAAAGCATACAAAAAGTATTTTATAATTAAAAAAATCTTGTCCTGCTGATCAACATAATTTTTGTTATCTTAACATGAAACACTTTTATTTCAAGGCTTAATCATTCATGATTTGAAGCTAATTTTTTTTTATCTTAACATGTACATTGCCCATGAGAATCATACCTTCGAACCATCAAACTTCATATTAGCCACTTATAACATTATTTGAATAGATTTTGGGACTCCCAAATGATAAAAATAATCTTATTTATAGGTACGATAGTGTTAGGTCTCATGTTTATGATCCTACCATCTAATCTGGTTTTGATGATTAACAAACAAATTTCTAACATCGTTTGTCGAGTGTTTGCATTTGATTGTTAGGTATCTTACACAAAGATCCTCCGTTGAAGGTAGGTTAGAATTGAGCTTAACGATGACATTCAAAGGAGGTTGGAAGGAAATCGGAATGTAGCCGTCGCAATTCAGATCAAGGTTCATCATCACTTCATCCGCAACCAAGACGAGCTTAATTGAAGATCTATTGCTTGGGTATAGTGTTTTAGGTTTATATTTTGTGTGTTTATACTTAGAGCTTAAAATTCATACACACACACATTTTGTTTTGATTTATCTCCGTTTTGGATTATAGACTTAATGACACACAAATCTTGTATTCGCACTTACATTGAGAGATACACGTTATAATACACAAAGACATTTGGAGGAGTGATTGGAGAGAGATAGGGTTAATTCTAAAAGGAGTGGGTTGATAGTAAAGCTTAGGGAGAGGTGGTAAATCCAAACACTTGAGGAAGATAACACGGCCGAGTCCAACACATAAAGGAGTGTCTTGTGGGATTGACAACGTGTGATTGTAAAAGTTTTCGGTGAACTTTTGGAAACCGAATTGTGTAGTATCTTTGAGAGATAGTGGAGAAGCTCATCGAGGTGAGGAGCGGAGACGTAGGTCGAGGGTTGACCGAATTCCATGATCATATCATTGTGTTTGCGATTGTTTTGACGCACTATTATTTTCTCATTGTTTATATCACCTATTATCTTTTATTATCCTTGCATATTTATCTTGTATATCATAATGTAAGGATATTAGTTAATAAGTTTATAATTTGACATTGAAATCAGATTAGATTAGCAATTACCATATTCAACCCCCCCCCCCCCCCCTTCTAGGGTACTTTTAGATAGGTGAACTTAAGGGTGTTAATTGCTAGAAAAATAGTTGGTGGGTGATAAATGCAATTAACAGCATGGATGAGGGGGGTTATAAGCAATTTACCTTAATATTTATGAGAAGATAGCAGTCCTTTTTTCCCAAAAAATTTAAAAATATATATCATTTATTATTTGCAAAATCATGAAAGCTCATTATTGGACTGAAACTGCAAATATACACTACAATCGGACTTCCTCAAAAATTTCAGAAACGTTACACTATCCAAATTGTCTTATCGGCCTTTTCAGTTAGCATCGTTCGAACTTTTTT
>BQKN01048558.1:0-10861 GCA_022839385.1 Asparagus kiusianus | reverse complement strand
GCTGTAATGGACTCATCAATGAAATCAATTTTCCACCCAAACAATGTAAAAGGGAGAGATCCAACTGGGCAATTTAGAATTGAGGCAAGATGGGCTCCTTTGTTCGGAATTTTGCCAAGATAAAAGAGATGGGATTTGAGGTAGTTGACTTTTAGACCTGAGATATTGGCAAAGATTAGCAGGATGTTTTTGAGAACACTGATGTCGGTATTTGAAGCTTTGCAAAAAAGAAGAGTGTCGTCCGTAAATTGGAGAGTCCTAATGGCTTGGAGGTCACCACTTAGATTTAGAGCAGAGAGATCTCCTGCCTCTACACTGTTTTGAATCATCTTACATAAGACATCAACAATAAGAAGAAACAGGAGTGGGGAGAGAGGATCTCCCTGCTTAAGGCCTCTGAAACATTGGAAAAAATTAGTGGGGGATCCATTCACTAAGACAGCAGATTTGGAGGAGGAGAGGATGCTATGAATCCATAGACACCATGAGTGGCTGAATCCTCTAGCTATAAGGAGTGAGGAGAGAAAATTCCAGCTAACACAATCGAAAGCTTTGAAAAAATCCACTTTAATGGCACACATCTCTTTTTTACCCGAGGAACAGTGATTAATCATCTCATGGGCAAGAAGAATAGAATCTAAAGCTGATTTGCCACTCTGGAATGCTGATTGGGAAGAATCGATGAGAGAAGGTAGGAGGGGTTTAAGTCTGTTTGCCAAAACTTTAGAAAAAATTTTGACGGAGCTATTAATGAGGCTGATAGGTCTGAAGTCTTTAGGTGAGACTGCCCCATCCTTCTTTGGAATCAAACAGATGTAAGAGTAGTTAACTTTGTGCAACTGGTGAGCATTGGAGTAGAGAGATTGGATAAACGATATGATATCTAGATTTAAGTCATTCCAGAATGTTTGATAGAAAGACAAGGGAAGGCCATCAGGCCCAGGGGATTTGTCTGGATGAAGCTCAAAGACTGCCCTCTTGATTTCAAAAGATGTGAAAATAGGATCAAGAGTGGAAAGGTTGGGTATCGGATCAGGATAAAGATTATCCCAATCAACTATAAGATTTGAATCTACTGGAGCTTTGAAGAGATCTGAGAAGTAATCGAAAAAAGATTGTTTGATGCCAGATTCAGAAGAGATAAGAGAGTTGTTAGAGATGAGGTGAGGGATGAAATTTTTTCTTCTATGGAACGAAGCTGATCTATGGAAGAAGGCTGTATTGTTGTCCCCTTCTCTTAGCCATTGAATTCTCGATCTTTGTGTCCAGCTTATTTCCTCAGCTCTAGCTAAGGTATGCAACTGATCTTTGAGTTGGGATCTGAGAGAAAGTTCAGATACAGACAGCTCTCTGATTTCCTCAAGAATGTTCATTTCTTGGATAGAGGACAGAGCTAAAGATTTCTGTTTAGTTATGGAGCCAAAGACGGCTCTCTTCCACCATTTGATTCTTCTACGAATCAATTTGAGCTTGAGAAGAAAAGAGGCTGACCTACCATCTTTAGACAGAAAAGATTTCCAGTTGTATGATATGAAGGAGGAGAATGATGGGAATAACAGCCAAGACTTTTCAAATCTAAAGGGGGGGGGGATGGCAAAGGACCACCTGAATCTAGGATGATAGGGCAGTGATCTGAACAGGATGCTGGAAAGGCCATTTGAATGAGATGAGGGAAGTGAGATTCAAAATCTCCTGAAATAAAGAATCTATCCAATCTTGCTAGGATTAGGGGGGATCTGAGGTTAGACCATGTGAACTTTCTACCACTGAGGGGGAGATTGACAAGGTTGAGAGAGTCGATAAAGGATTTAAAGGAGGCTATATCTTTGAGGGAACCAGATCTGCCGCTCCTTTCATCAGAATTGAGAGTTATGTTGAAATCCCCAAAAACCACCCATGGCAGAGAGTGAGAGGATCTAATCCTAGACAGTTCCCACCAACATACTTCACGATCTTCTTTGTCAAGGGGAGCATAGACCACAGTAGCAACAAAATGCCAATTGGTTGGTTTATGGGAAACGGTGGCAGATACAGCAAAAATCCCGATGGAAGAAGAAAGACAAGATAGAGAGGATTCATTCCAGCCTAATAAGATGCCCCCTGGTATCAATCGCATCTAAGACAACCCAGGAGGATATAGAGGTGCTACCTAGACTTTTGAGAGTAGGTTGATTAGGAGAGTGGAGTTTAGATTCCTGGAGGCCAATTAAATCGACTTTCGCTAGAGAGATGCAATCCTTGACTAATCTACGTTTGATAGGGTTGTTTAACCCTCTCACATTCCATGATCCAATCTTCATAAAAAGATTAAACAAACAACTTCAACCAGATGAGGATACCTAGGTGGCCCTCACTTCTTGCATATCTGCTTCCAAAATGTCATGAAGAGCTTGAAAATCTATAGGCTCCTTGATACCACAGTTTACTGCAATATCTTTTAAATTCTGTAAATAACACGAATTGAAAGGCTGAGTAGACGAGGATGAAGGAGAGTTACCCTTGGAGCTCCCAGGAGGGAAGCTTTTCTTCATGATAGCTAGATGCTTTTTGTGAGGGAGCTGAGCTAGCATCTTCCTGAGGGACTTTTTTTTTACCTTTCTTCTTGACGTGCTCAAATCCAGGAGGAGGGTTGGAAGATGATGCCACTGTTAGACCCTTGAGGGGGGGTGATTAGGGTCTTATGCTAATCTAATCCAATTAAATACCAATTAAAAATACTTAACAAAAATATTCTTGCAAGATAGATGTACAACTAATTATGAGCAAGAATATACAATATACACAATGAGATATATCCTATATGATAGAAATATATGCAAGGATATATAAACAACACAAGGGTAAATAAATTATAAACTAGATAGAGGGAAAAACAACAATGAGCAATTGACAAAGGCAATATGAATAATAAGCACGAATGTAAAAGTACGCCAATGCAATCACAAACAAAACGATATGTTTACGAGGTTCGGTCCCCACGACCTACGTCCCCGCTCCTCACCTCGAGGAGATCTCCACTATCACAACCGGGTTTTCTATGTTCACCCGAACAACGTTTACACCTCACAATACAATCACTATGTAATCACACCTCACACACTAAGTGTTGGTCCTAGCCCGTGTCCTCCTCCTCAAGTGCTCGGTTACAACCTCTCCCTAGGCACGTCAACCGACGCCACTCCTCTTGGATTCGACCCCGTCTCTCACCACACACTTCTCTCGGTGTACAAATGTATTACAAGTGAATCCTCATAATTAAGCACAATATAAATCAATTTGATTGTTCTCTAAACAAGGTGAGAACTCAATTAAGCACAACTCTTAGTCACAAACCCACAACCCCAAATTATACTATGAATGTAAATGCACTAAGCTCAAAAGGTTGTGTGTGAACAAAGAGATATAAATCAAAACTAAACTCAATGTAGTTCTAGCTAAATAACAATGATAATCAAATATATAAAATAGCTAGAAATAGAGTTTAGAAAACTTCTCAATATATCAAGAGTTAGAGGAAGAATAGTTGAATGCCCAAACACCAATAGATGATCTCCTCAAGCTCTTGTAGAATTGAATCACAAAACCGAAACACTCAAATGCTTAAAAGCTTCTTAAAACAAACTTAAACAAACACTAAACAAGTTTAAACCCTTGTTAAAATCTTTTAAACCATTCTCTTGTTAGGGTCTAGAATTGAATGCAATGGGGGTATATATAGCCTCCCAAGAACTCAGCTAAAAACCCAAGCAAAAGACAAAAAACAGCCCCAAGCAACGGTAAGAAAACTAACCGTTGGAAGCTGAAAAAGCTCTCGTCGGTCGAGCGGAAAATTCATCGGTCGACCGGAAGTTTCATCGGTCGACCGGACCGGTCGACCGACAGACTCTTTGTCGCCCAGTGAGCATATGAACTCAGGTTCGGTCGACCGGTTCGGTCGACCGAAAACTGACATATTCAAAAACTGGTTTGCTGATTTTAAAATGCTGTTTAAAAATATCAAATAAATTCAGAAAAATGTAAAACTTTGGGGAATGATTGTAGACATGATAATACACATGCTACAAAAACTGGTTTTCTAAAAAGACTTCTCAAATGAGAAATATCATCATTTTACAAAATAGTCCGAAACATGAAAATGTAAACATATGAATTTGATGTTTTGACTTAAACTAACTTTTAAAACTTTACAAAATGATTTTATAGACTTGATAAAATATGTATATGATGATTGTTAAGTCTATAAACTGAGAATACAATATTTGAGCTTAGAAACCAAATACGTGTATGTACATATAAACATCAAAATCTAAAATACTTGTATGTATATATATAACTATATATATGCATAGAAACCAAATACGTGTGTGTATATGATATTGAGCTTAGAGTATCTAACACACATAATATAAACTCCTAAACTACATTACCCAAGCAATCTTGATCTTCATTGTAGCTCAACTTGGTACACGTTGCGGATGAAGCTAAACTTGGATCTTAAACTTGAATTGACGTTGCTTCACTCCACAATTCCGCCAACCTCCTCTTGATATGATTATGTAGGTTCAATCCATCCAACCTCCAACTACGTTGTTTGCCTAGAATAAATACAAAAACACAAGTACTAGACAAACAACATTAGAAATAAATTATTTGTTAAACATCATCAAAATAAGAAGGTCAACAGCCACATCCAAGGAGTCGGAGGAGCTGCTGATCAGAGGTTCGCCCAGAGAAGATGGCGCTGGAGGAGGAGGGGCTACCTTGTCCTGGGGAAAGGCTGCTGAAAGAATATCTGTAGGCTGTCTAAAAATCACAATAGATAGCTTATCCCTCATCAAACACCAATGATGGAAGTTACAATCTGACGACTTCCAGAAGACTACAATTTAAAGACTTTCACGTAGAAGGTTACAATCTGACGACCTTCGCAACAACTGATGAAAGCTCTAATTCAACAGCCTTCATAATCAACATCGGGAGTTACAATCTGACGACTCTCATATTTTCAAGGAGCCAAGACGAAAGTTACAAGGTGACGATCTTTGCGATGCTCTAACAAAAGAGACTACAAATCAACGGTCTCTTCAAACTAAAATGCAGATATCTCTCAAACCGTAAGGAATTTGGCGAAACTGAGAACGCAAACCGAACCCTATAGGGTTGGTTTGGTCGGCTCTGTCTCGTCGAGATAGCCGATTTTCATATATAATTCGTCCAATTCCGACCTACGGTTTGAAAGTTATGACCTGTTCTTCGTAGCAAGTCATGTTCTGAAGTCCGTCTACAAGATCGGACTTCGTCAGAACATTGGACTTAGCCTGAAGCTCGCCAAGCCCACCTAAGGTTCGCCTCTGCATTACAGAATCAAAACGCACAGAGCTACGACCCAACTCTGCGTTTTCAACATCAAAACGCAGAGTTAATCTTTAAAACAGCCAACTGTGCGTTTACAGGCTCAACTGTGCGTGTTCAGCCGATAACTCTGCGTCTCAGAGTTCATCTGTGCGTTCAGCCAATAACTCTGCGTCTCAGAGTTCATCTGTGCGTTCAGCCACCAACTCTGCGTCTCAGAGTTCATCTGTACGTTCAGCCACCAACTCTGCGTCTCAGAGTTCATCTGTGCGTTCAGCCACCAACTCTGCGTCTCAGAGTTCATCTGTGCGTTCAGCCACCAACTCTGCGTCTCAGAGTTCATCTGTGCGTTCAGTCACCAACTCTGCGTCTCAGAGTTCATCACGCTGCGCGGCCCGTGCGTTCGACCACCAAAATAGGCTTAACTCTGCGTTTTCAGCCTAAAACGCAGAGTTCGGACCCTGAACGCTATTTCTCAGCGTTTGACTCGTTCAAAGCACGAACTGAACAGTTCTAGGAACTGTTTTCCCCCACGATCTGAGGGATTTCCGCCCCACTTAGGAGCGGATTAAGGGGGTGGTTACCACCCGTAACCCCCCTATAAATATCAGAAACTCAATTGAGTTAAAAGGAGGGGGATTGGGATCTCATCAACGGATCGAATTTTTACTCATCATCAAAGGGAAATTCGGTCAAGGGGCTGGCTCTTTGAACCTGAGGATTGGCAGCAAAGAAGAGCATTCGTTCTTCGACTGGAGCTTTGGAAATCAATAACCAGAGCTTCTTCATTCTTGGCTATTAACCGAATTTTCGGTTTAAATCAACTTTTTTCATAGAGTTTCAAACTCGATCTGAGTTATCAACTCGTCCAGAGCTTTAAAACTTGCTTTGCAAGTTCTTCTAAACTCGGTCAGAGTTTCAAACTTGCCCTGCAAGTTCTTCTAAACTCGGTCAGAGTTTTAAGACTTACCACGCAAGTTCTCCACAGCGTTAAATCGTGAGGAGAAGACCACGTTCCAGTGAATCAAGACGTTCGGATCGTCAACGGAGAGCAAACTCGACGCGAGCATTCGAGGGAGGCACTCCATCGCCGCCGTGAAGAACCCAGAATTAAACAAAGGGGAGAGTCAAATTCATTCTCCTCTCTTTTGTAATCGGAATCCAAATTGTAATCGATTTTGAGAGAATACAAGTCAAATTTTCTTTCATTGTCTTTTTACTGCTAATTTCCAACAAACAATATCCCAGGAATCTTTTGTGATGCTGATTTGGATCCCGTGGAAAGCCACTTGAATTAGGTTGGGAGAAGGATATGGAGGTTGATCTGAAGGGGGTTGAGACTGCAGGATAGGGGACCTTGGGACTACATCTAGATCTTGCATCGTTTGTTTTCCCTTATCATGAAGAGGGGAGGATACAGGAGCTGCAGATGTCGATTGCTTGTTTACTTCCGAAGATTGGACATTTGGGCTACTGAGCAGAGGGGAATCAACTGGAGATATTGATGAAGCTCCTTCTCTACGGACAAAGCTTTCGAAGTACTCTCTGATTCTTCCTTGACTGGCTGAAAGCGACCTTCCTATCATTCTGATCTGGACAATGCCTTCCATCAGGTAGATACCGTCCGGGGACGAATAACGGTAGCTAATCGCCCTTGGCAACTCTGAAACGTCCTTAACACTTATCAAAATTTTGCAATCCTTCGCATGTCACTTGAAGATAATGTCGTCTGAGACTGTAATCACCTCCCCGACCTTCTCAAACAAGATTTTAAGAAACTCTGAATCCCATAAGTGCATGGGGAGGTCTATGATCTCCACCCAGATATAAACAAATTTCGACATAGATTTGAGCCCAATCTGTTCGGACCAGGGTGAGAAGACACCCCCAAACACACCCATATCAAAGAAATCCTTTGAGCAGGCTCTGGATAAAGTCTCTTCGTCTGGGAATTGGATGAAGTAGGATGAAGGAGATATCTGTCTAACTTCGTAGGTCCAATGGTCGACCTTGAGATGAAATTCTAGATTCTCAATCAGTTCTCCATATGTTGGGTTGCCCACTTGAAGGTTAAAGAAACCAAATCTGGAGTAGTCCTCCATAGATTTGACAACTGAGGGGGGAAGAGTGATGTTTGGAACAAACAAAGGAGGGGGAGATGGAGAAAGGGGCGAAATGTTTAGGAGGGAGGGGTTATGCCTGTTGGGACAGAAGATAGAAGTGTGGCCTATTTTGTTACAGGCAAAGCACTTGAAATCATCAATGGTGCGGTTCTTCGCCATATGAGCACGATCTCCGCAGAGGAAGCACCTGTTAGGCTTGGAGGATGCTACTATCTTAGGGTTTCTAAACTTTTTCCTACGAGCAACCACTGTCCACCCTGCGTCCGGCTTGGAAGACGGCAAGGGGAGAATCCCTCTCTGAGAGGGGGGAAGGGGAGAGGAAGAAAGGGTTTTGCTCTTGAACAGATCCGCAAAGGAGGAGAAAGAAGGTGGTTTAGACTAGAAGAGGTGGGGGGTAGTGGGTGGAATGATGGTGGAAATGAAGGTGGAGAACGATAGAGATGGAGGTTTACCGGCTACTGGCGGTGGAGCAATAGGATGAGGAGCAGGTGACACAGGTTTGATGGTGATTTTACCTTGATTGATGGTGACGAAACGTCGCTTCGTGTCCCGCGCCGCCGCCTGCGCAGCGAAAGCACCTTTTCGCCTCTCTGACCGCCAATTCGAATTCATCCCGCTCTGATATTCAAATAAGCTAATTAAGAGATGCAAAAGCAAATACTTTTAACTATGGGGGACAAATTATAAGTTTAGAAGGTTTTTAGAATGCAATTTTCGTACGGCTGCAACTGCCCCGCTGTTTGCATTTGCATACACACTTGGGTATTTCCATTTTTTCTCTTGAAAATGATTTCAACTTCTGGTGTGTTGTCATGAAATTACATTTCTTATTAATTCTTCTTCAAAACTTATTGAAAAATGAAGGACAAGAGGAGGTCGAATGTCAATAATCTAAGGTGGGTTTAGTTCGCCCATTTTGTAGAAATATTTTGGGAAAACATCTTACAATGCTATTATTATAATAATAGATTTCTGTAGATTTCTATAAACTATGTTTGGTTTAAAAAAAATTCTATAGAAATATTTTCTATAAAGTAAGAAAGGTATAGTATTTTATAGTAATCAATTTCCCTCCAAATGAGAGGAAATTGCCTAGAAATCTGTCTTTTATATTAAGAAATAACTAATTACACTCATGCGGTCATATACCCCATTTTTCCATCCGTAGAGTGATTTCCCATATGCATTTTTAGAAACTTTATTTTCTATAAAGTGATATTCAATCAAACAAAAGAAAAAAAAAACAATCTATTCTCTATTAAGTTAGACATTTTTTCATGTTTTGAACCAAATAAAAAAATAACAAATAATACAAAATAGTACTCTTTGAGATCTATAATTTTTTCCTAAAATTTTTATAGAAATACAAGGAAATTAAAATTTGGACACTTTTCCTTTTTCTTTTTTTTCATAGAAAGTGAACCAAACAACCCAGTAAGAACAAAACAGCAAGAAATCGTGAAGAAATTCTTCCAATAGTTCCGACGGACTGACAGTGACGCCTTAAATAAATTGTACAAGAAAAATATGGCACACTATGGCTCAGGGTGATGATAATTATTTTATGATATGATACAAGCACCACTGATTATTTGATTAATGACTACTTATTATATATTTATTTCATAAAAGACAATAATTTTTATGGATTCGACTGACGACCTCGCACATGCCCATCACTTTCACGAATTTTTGCTCGTGTATCGATGAGAAACTTGAACCGTTCTAAAGTAACGCTGGTTTTAAATAACTAAAAAAACATCTATAAAAAATTCCTTGAAATTATTTATGGTTGTTTATGGTTTTTTTTATCATCTCAATAGAAGAGCTATGTTCTGTCTCATAGGATATATATCTACATTTTCACAATTCATTAGGTTTCTTTTTGTTATTCTTAGACGAGTATAAATAGTTGTAAATTAGGGGTATTTGGTTCAATTTCTAGAAATTATAGGAAATGTTTTCCACCCAAAATATGATTTCCTTGTATTTCTTAAAAAAATTATAGGAAAAGTTTTGAGAAGTTAAAAAGTACCAATTTTCTTATTTTTTTGTATTTTGCTTGTTTGGTTCAAAATAAAAAAATGGCTCATAACTTTATAGAAAATGGGTATGAGACGAGTTTTGTTGATTAAATAAGGAATGTGTCAGATTTCCTGTTGATTTCCTCTCATTTTGAGAGGAAATTGTTTTTTGTAAAATTTGGTAGTTTTTGATATTTTATAGAAAATATTTCTATAAATTTTTTGTTGAACCAAACACAATTTATAGAAATCTATGGAAAACTTTTAATTACAAAATTACCATTGTCAGATATTTTGAGAAAAGTTTTCTTAAAAAGTGTGCAACCAAACAGCCCCTTAACTGAAAAACAATCACGCCCAATGAAAATAAAGGCAAATTTTGGCATCCCAAATCTACAGAAGCCAACATACCAAACTCTTTAACTTAGAATTATACTAACTATGGCCTATATATAGGACACTAAACTTTGTTAAAATTTTATACAAAGCGAATACTTTATATAAAGAGTTAACTTACTAAACTTGCCATGGGTAGTTAAGCAAAGGCAATAATTAAGTTGACAAAATAAATTAAGAGGTCGTTCATGAATGAGTAGGGAAGGCTTATGTGCTTTAATTTTTTGTCATTTTCCTCGACTTTTAGCAATCACGAACAATAATCAAGGATGTCCATCTATTTTTTTAAAAAAAATAGAATGCTTTACCAATACCACGAGTCCAAAATTTAACTAGTATAATAATAGGAGAAATAAGAAACACCTTAAGATTCCCCTCAACCTCCTAATCCCACATTTGTTTTTTGAACTATAATTAATGCGGATTTATAATCATGGCAAAAATGAAGCTTGGTTTTGTCAAAATAATCTAGAAGAAAATTTCCTCTCCGTCGTGTAGCGGTGGGATTTTGATACTCCACAAGGGACACGTGTCAACGTATCCAGCCATGATGAGAATATGATAAAATTTAAATGTTGAAAATGTTTATCAATGGTATAGTTAATTAGGTTGTGGGAGTCTTGGTACAATGCATATTTGACTAATACACCAGATACAAGTTAATTGGAAGGAGAATATAAATATTAGAGCATCACCAACAGCTTTCCTATTTTATTGGTATTCTTATTTTTGGAGAATTTTGGATTTTTTTTAGGGAAAAATGCTTCCAACCCCCAAAGCACAAGAAAACGCGCTTCCCACCCCTAAGACTTTTTCAACGCCCTAAAAACCCCCAAATTCGTAATAACTATGCACTCAGCCCCCAAAACACAAAGCCCAAGAATTTTATACAGTTAAAGACTATAATACCCTTTATCTGTCTTATGGGCATTGATCACCTCCTCCCCCCTCCAGTGCTTCTCTCTG
>BQKN01048553.1:0-31852 GCA_022839385.1 Asparagus kiusianus | reverse complement strand
GGTGAAATAATACCCGTCATACTACGTAGATCTGTCTGGATCTAGATCGTGCGGTGGTCAACGGATCAACCATCGGCGCAGGCAAACAACCCACGCAAGCGAGTAACCGGATAACAGGAGCTCGTGATTTGTTCGGTAAACAAGAGAAAAGTTGTAATTTTTATTTCTTTGTTTTGATTTTCATTGTAACCGGATCTTATAAAAAGACCGGATCTTTGTAACTCAAAAAGTTGTTATTTAAAGATGATAATGGAATCAGTAATGAAGAAAACAATAATTTTTCCCGCGAACAAGGGGATTTTGACTTTGGTCCTAACTGTAGGAGGGCTTGACCAAATGAGAAATAGGAGCGTGGTACGAGTAACGATGAAAATGTTGATTGTACCCATCACTCAATAGGAGTTTTTGATATCAAACAAAAGGATTTGACATAAAAGGATTCGTTGATTACTACAGATCAACAAATCGAACTTTTTGAATATTGTATTATAACTTCAACATTAGGAGTGTTAAAAAAAATAGATACGATAGGAGTTTGAAGGATTTTAATCCATGGCGGATTTAGGTGGACCCACCGTCGATTAATCCTATAGGCGAGGGATTTTGTGGTGCGGGGTTACGAATCATCGAGTCCCCTAACGATCACATTGTAGGGGTTTTGTAAGAAAAGACCAGCTATATTTTGTCGTTGAATTTTATCTCAACAAAATGTTTGGAAAGTCCCAGTGGGAGGTTCTTAATCATCTTGGAAATAATTAAATAACAAATCAACTTCTATTATAAAATAATCAACTAATCTTGGGTTATCCTAAAAAAATATCTTATACTGGATTCTTTTAGGAACTTCCTGTTTCAAATAGGTTATACTGAACATACTAAGGGTAGTACCTTTTCAGGAACTTTCCATTTATCGGCATCATAAGTTTATTACCGTCTTGAGTAATCAAGCGATATGCACCGTTCGAATAGACTGTTTCTATTATGAACGGTCCTTCCCATTTGGGTTAGAATTTCCCTTTCTTCTTGGAATTGAGAATCATAGGTCTTCGAACGGTCTAATTCTTCGTTGTCGGACTTTTTTATCAAAAGCATGAGAAATTCTGGCTTGATAAAACTTGATTTGTTGCTGAGCTTCTAAGCACTTCACATCTAACGTCTCTAATTCTTCGAGACATTTTTGATATTATTCTTCGATCGTCATTCCCGTTGCAAGCACGATACGGAGAGAGGGAATTTGTATTTCTAAAGGGAGGATAGCTTCGCACCCATATATCAAAGAATATGGGGTTGCTCCAGTTGAGGTACAGACAGTAGTACGGTAAGCCCACAGAGCTTCATCGAGTTTGTCATCCTAATCTCGCTTATTGACTTTTACAAGTTTTGCCAAAATCTTGATAATAGTCTTATTGAAGGCTTCGGCCAGTCCGTTAGCTGTGGGATTAAGCAGTCGATGAAACGTCTTTAATTCCAAATTTACTGCAGAATTTGATGAATGCGTTGATGAAGAATTGAGGGCCGTTGTCATGCACTACCCGTCTTGGGACACCATATCGATATATAATGTGATGTTTAATGAACTTGATAACATCGCTTGTCTTTACTTCTTTAAGCAGTACTGCTTCAGCCCATTTTGAGAAGTAATCGGTGATCGCCAGAATGAAACGGTCACCTTTGACTGAAGGTGGGAAAATAGGACCTATAATATCCATTCCCCATGTTTCGAATGGCTATGATGTTGCTGATGGGTGCAAATGTTCTGGTGGCTGATGCATATAGTTCGCGTGTACTTGACACACACGACACTTTCGGGCATAGTCAACTTCATCCCTTACCATAGTTAGCCAGTAATATCCCATTCTCCTAAGTTGGTCACAGAGTTTGGGACCGTGCTAATGTGCACCGCATGTCCCATCATGCGCATCTTTGAGTGCCTGTTCCGCCTCTCTATTGGATAGACAACGGAGTAATAGACCATCGTACGAACGTCGATACAACATTTGTGCTGTAGCGTTGTAGTAAAATCTCGGTGCTCTTCACCAAATCGAATCCCTTTCTATTACATCTTCAAGTAAGATACCATGTAGGACATAATCAATAATAGGGAAACGCCAATCTTGAACTTCGGGTTCAACTCTTGTTGAGTGTGCTTCTTTGGCAATCGAATGCGTCTGCGTATGCTTATTGTTCTCACCATAATTAATTGTTCTGTTTTGGGAGGCTGTGCCAAAGATACTGATAATGCCTTCAATGCGTCTGCGTATGCATTTTGGAGACGTGGAACATACTCGATGAAAAATTCTTCAAATGAGCTTGCCATCTCGATGGCTACCTGGTGGTATGGAATCAGATCTTGATTTCTGACCTCATACTCTCCTCGTATCTGATTAACTACTAATTAAGAATCACCAAAATCTTCAAGGTATTCAACCCCCAGCTCTTTGGTAAAATTAAGTCCAATTATTAATGCATTGTACTCAGCCACGTTATTATAGCATGGCTCGGTTAACGAGTATGCTATGGGCAAGACATGCTTTTCCGGGGAAACTAAAACGACCCCCACTTATGAGGAAATTTTAGAACATCCGGGTGTGCTCGCTACATTGGATGCTCGAGAAGCCCCATCAAAGTATAATTGCCACACTTGTTGATGTGTTGTGGTGTTAACTTCGTGAGTTTCATCAGGCAGATCATCGTACAACTCGGCTATATCTTTTGTAGGGTTTACCACCAAAAGATCACAGATAGCTTGTCCCTTAACTGATTTTTGCTGCTTGAAATGCAAATCATATTGAGATAAGGGTAAGGCCCACCTGGCTAAACGCCAATTCATAGAGGCCGGTTGAGTCATGAACACTCGAATCGGGTTTACGTTGGAAATGACATAAATTGTTTGGCCAACTAAATAATGTCGTATTTTTTGGATCACGAATACCAGGGCGAGACATTCTTTCTCGATCATCAGATAGCGAGACTCGGCTCCTACTAATGTACAACTTAGATAATACACAGCTTGTTCGTGACCGTTATCGTCGTCTTGTGCAAGCAATACACTTAACGAATGGCTCGTCGCTTTGACATAAATCAAAAACGGTCTGCCCGATTTCGGTGCAACTAGAATAGGCGGATTCGCTAGATATGTTTTGATATCCTCGAACGCCTTTTGACATGCTTCATCCTAAATGAATGACACGCCTTTCTTTGTGAGTTTAGAGAATGGCTGACACTTTTCAGAAAGGTTTGAAATAAACCTACGAATATATGCCAATCGACCTTGCAGCCCTCTGAGTTCTTTAAGATTTCTTAGGGGTTGCAATTCATGTATCTCTTTCACTTTATCAGGATCGATATGAATATCTTTTGTAGTGATGACGAATCCCAGAAATTTATTGCTGGACATTCCGAGGAAAGATTTAGTGGGGTTCATCTTCAACTGATGACTCCTCATAAGATCGAACATCATCTTTAGATTATTAATGTGGTTGTTTTTATCGCGGCTCTTAACGACCAGATCGTCGACATAGCATTCAACGGTTTTCCGAAGGTGCTCATGAAAGATTTTTGTCATTCCTCGTTGGTATGTGGCGCCGGCGTTCTTCAAACCAAAGGGCATAACGGTATAACAGAAAACACCAAGGGGTGTTCTGAATGCAGTATGCTTTTCATCATCTAGGTGCATCTTGATCTGATTATATCCAGAAAATCCATCCATAAATGACATTCTCTCGAACCCGCATGTGTTGTCAATAATGACATCTGTAATTGGTAGATGGAAGTCGTCTTTAGGGAAGGTTGTATTCAGAACTCTAAAGTCAATACAGATTTTGATCTTTCCGTTCTTTTTAAGGACTAGAATGATATTAGGCAACTAATCAGGATGTTGTTCTTCTTTGACGAAGCCTGAATCGATCAGTTTCTTGACTTCAGCTTCTATTGCCTCCATAATTTGCAGACAAAACCGTCTTTGTTGTTGCTTGACAGGTTTAACATCCGGTTTAATGTTAAAGCTGTGCATTGCCACATTTGGGTCAAGTCCCGGCATATCTTCGTAATTCCAACCGAAAACGTCGATATACTCCCTAATAAGGGGGATTAGTTCCTCTTTCTCATCCGGCGGAAGATCATCGCTATAAATATAGGTTTCGGATTAATTTCGTCACCCATATTAATCTGGACTACTCTATCCTCAGTAGGAGGTTCTCTTTGTTCAAATCGATCGCCGTATTGAACATTCTTGTAATGTACCCAGGGGTCTTCCCAAGTAGGTAATTGATCATCTTCTTCTGTAGTAGAAGGATCGATGACGGTCATGTTCGGCATTAATCTTTTGAACGTTTCTCCAATACTAGTATCAGAATCCCAAGTTGACGTATCAGATGAATACTCACTTTTATTTGTTAGCTGGTTAATGATTTGCCAGCAATATTCATCATCAGATCACGAAACGTAACCCAAACCTCTTCTATGGCTGAAATAATTATCAGGTTTTCCTTTTGGTACATAGGTAGGATGGGGTAGAACCCCGGCACATTAACCAAAACGAAGACCTTCACCGAGCGAGAGGTCATATCCTTGCCTTCTTCATCTGAATTGGTGTCCAAGAAGAGATCAGGGGTTGGGGATGATTCCCCTTTTCCGAAAATTATTTCTTTTTCACCCCCTGTCTTCGTAGGTAGGATCACAGTCGTTCCGAATAAGTTTTGGATGTATTTCGTCGTCGTGCAAGACGAACGAAAGTGGCATGTGTAGACCAGGGTTGTCATACAATTCTTGCATTATATTATCGAGACAACGCGAGTACTCTAAATCATCATTTATTATTTCATCGGCAAGTTGCGAGCTACAACTTTCATCCGACGATTCACCATCGTCAAGATCGATTACAAGAGGTTCAATATCATTTAGTACAAGACTTTCGCTATAATCGAGCCCAGCTTCGGTATCAGCTTCTTCTCTGCTGTCCGTACCATAGGCCAATGGTTCAGTATCAGATTCAGTACCATAAAGAAGGGAGTCAGTAAAATAATTTTCTAACCCCTTAAATGGTTGCTTATCCGTGACCACCGTCTTGACCTCGTTGTTAGTGTCAACATATTTCAGACACTGATAAAGGGTAGAGGGAACTATAAGATTACTATGGATCCATGGGCGACCCAACAATAAATTATAAGAAGTCTCTGCATCGATCACATAACAAGTGACCTCTGACTTCAAGTCTACGAGTTGACACTTCACCCGGATTTTTCCCAATGGCCTAGATCCACTAGTATTGAATCCGTAAATAATGGTTCCTATGGAGGCTAGCTTATTGGCAGGGATTCCGAGGTGGTACATCAACCGAAGTGGCATGATACTGACAGCGGAACCCGGATCAACCTGAATCCGGTTGACAACGCTTGAGACAATATATCCAGTGAAATATAAAGGCCTATCATGTTTTGAATTCTTGACTTGCATTCTTTGGTAAAAGAAATGTAAGGGAATTTTGTAGCTGCCAGATTATAATGCTGAACCGATGACTCTGGCTCTTCAGGAGTTGGCTTAATCTGAGTGAGAAATACCTCAGAATCAGCCAATGCTTCTTGCAAAGCTTCTCTGGTATCCTTTGAAAGGCGTAGTAACTCGTACAGCATGATCCTTGCTGGGATATTAGCTAACTGAGCCATGACGTCGAAATGACATGGAGCGTTCGAGCTTTCCGATTTATCTCGTCCAATAGGTCGACTGAAACGAGACTGCCTCAGAACTTTAACCTCTTTATGTTGGGGTTCTTTCTCCCTTTTTAGCTGGTTGTTGAGGTTTTCCAGTAGCCACAGGAGCAGTTACAACTACCCCTAGCTCTGCAAGGGTTTTAGAAGGTGCGGCTTTTACTACCCCCTGTTCAGCTAGTTGCTCAGATGCACTTGGGTAATTAAAGTGGTATTCATTTCTACTACTTGTAGCGAAAGATTCTTGCTCCGCCTCAGAAAGTGGTAGAGTTGGAATTTCTTCATTATTTTCCTCAGGAATTGCCGAAGCTCCGAAACAAGACTTCCCCTTTCCTTTGCCCTTCAATTTAGACGTGGATGTCGTCCATTGTTCATCTTCAAGCAAATCAGGATGAACCTAGAGTATTTCGCCGTTTGGTGTTGTATGTGACACAAGCCCTTTCTGGCGCTGTCCATGAGGGTCATCGTTGACGATTTGTATTTTGACCTTCGATACAGGTTCGGGTTGGAACCAGGATAAAGGCACCGAACCAAAACTTATAGATACTGTATTTGCACCCACTTTCTTCTCTTTTGGTTTTAGTGTCACGATACCGACATCGATCAAGGTTTGTATTTTGTCTTTTAAAACATAACACGCCTTGGTGGGATGATAAACCCTTCTATGATATGCACAATATTTCGGGTCGTTAGTCTTTTTCGCTTCTTCTTGGTTCATGATCGGTGGAAGTTTGATCTTATTGTTATACAACATATACTTGAATATGACCGGAACCTCATCGTCTTTGAAAGAATATTCTTTCGGGAATCTGGGTTCCGAAGTCTTGGGCTACCTCGGGGGCTGTTGATTCCGATGTGGTGCCAACTAGAAAGATGATTGTTGCGATTGTTGTTGTTGCGGTTGTTGTGATGTTTAGTGAGCATCAACAGCAGCCATGGACCTTCTTCCTCTGCTTTGAGGATTAAAGTTCTACTTTTGAGGATTAGCTGATGGCTGACCCCTCTCAAGCTTCTTCCTCTTGAGGAACCATTCAGCTTGTTCACCTCTCACTTTAAATTCTTTTCATGTTTTAGAAGGCACAACCCCCATGACTTCTAACACATCTAAAGATAAGTTATTATGGCATGTCTAAAGAATGAACTCCTCCATGAGCGGATCTCAACAGTTTACCACTTCATTTCGGAATCGCTTGACGAAAAATATCAACTGACTCCCCATCTTTCTGCTTCTCATCCAACAAGGTGGCAATGGAGACCTCAGTGTCATCGTCAAAGAAATTAGTAAGGAACAATCCCTCCATGTCATTCCAGCTGCTGATACTCCCCGGCTTGAGACGGTGGTACCAATCGAAGGCGGGCCTACGAAGGGTCCCTACGAATGACTATACTATCAAAGCTTCATTTCTAGAGATCACACCAAGATGAGATTTGAAATAGATTAAATTTTGCATAGGTGAACCCCTGCCATTAAAAGGAGTAAAGTTAATTAAACTAAATTTTGGGGGATAAGGAATCAGATCCTACTCCCTTAGGTACGGGTATGGGATGCCCGTTTTCTTCACTTCTTGGGCTGTCATTAGAGCGTTGACTTTATTTTCGAGATCTTGCATCTTCTTGTCTTCTTCTGTATTCTTCTTCAAGTAGATTTGAGGAAGTTGAGTAGACGACTTAGCCGGACCACTCTCCGAATTGTCTTTATTAGGAGGAGGATCAGCAAAGATGGTTTCATCCATCTCATGGTCGCTATCGACCTCAGTTATACGCACAGGTATAGTGTCATGCCTGCTAGATTCAACCTTTTGACTTGATTCTGGCTGCTGCTGTTGAGCTTGTAAATCTCTCATCTGTTGTATTGTCAACTCCATCTCAGTCTTTATTTCAGCTCTAATTTCTTCGCGTTGTTTAGCTAATGGTTCTTGCAATATCTGAGCTAGTTAATCTGGTGTAATTGCAAATGATTCTCTGACTTGCCCAACACTGGATGTGGTATCATCCAAGACAACCTCAGAACAAGTATCTGACAGTTCTTCGTCTGAAGATAACCCTTCATGCATTTTCTTATAATCTCAACGTCGGTTGGCCCTTCGTTGTAGCCGTGATATCCTTTGGGAAAGACCCTGCTCAACTCTCCCTCCTGGAGAGAAATCAGGATCCGAGTTAGCCGAATGTTGCTTTCCTCTACCAGTCATATTAATAGTGACCTCTAGGAACTCATCTTTCCGAATTGCAGGTTTCTTCTTGTTGAAACGCCTCATTTTGGGTTTTGATGTTTCAGCGGAAAGTTTTTGAAATACTGAGACCCTCGTCGGTTCAGTCTTGGAATAACCGCATTCTGTGAGTACTACCTTAATGAGCCTTTCACACACGCAATGAGACTCCATTTCTCAAGCAACCCTTTTTCGTGACTTATTAGTTTGATAGTATAGCTCAACATTATCATGATTCAAGCAACCTATCTTGTGTTTTTGAGCCTTGTTAACATGCACAGGACGACTTGTCGTCGCCTCTGAGCGATCCAAGGTAGAATACTTAAATTCACCCCCTTGTGGGCATGGAGTTTTTATAGGCCCTAAACGAGAGTGAATTGGTATTTTCTCATTTTGGGTTTGTTTTGTTCTAATCGGAGGATATTTACGACCCCCAATATAAGAAACTACTAAGGGTTTATTTGCCATATCCGAGTGTTCTTTGATCGGAACTTTGCCTCGATCATCAGGTGACAAACTGAGGAGATTTGCTGTTGTAACCTTGAATTTCAACAAGTCCGGGCTGACCCAGGGTTTCACTGGTGATACCGCAGATGTGGATGCATTAGACGGACTCAGAATGGATGTTGATGGTGTTTAAAGAGACATCTTAGAAGCTTTTCTCTGGCCGAGACAGCTGTCATTGCCTCGGGTATGTCCGAAACATTTGAAAGATTTATCCCGATGACCTGATTTTTGTGCAAGTTTAGACTTCGGGGTCCAAACTTTACGATTCTTTGGTGTCTCTTCGGACACCATTTCTTTCTTTCCTTCTTGCATCTGTTGATGAAGGGCACGAGTGTGAGCAGCATTCGCCCGATGTTTTTGTATACGCTCTTTGAGGGTCGAACGAGCCCTCTTGACGAGAGTCTATTCTTCCATTGTGAGTTGTGCAGAAATATGATTAGTTTGCCGTTAAGGTAACTCAATCACTCTATGCTTCCTCGACTCTAGGTCCGCGTAATAACGAACCCCGTCGGTTTGTTCTAAGGCCTTGGCCAATTGACGAGCACGGCGCTGATGTTGTCTCCGACGAGCCCTCTTCGCCAGTGCTGGTGAGCTTTGGTTCGACCTCTTAACTGGGGAAGGGTCATTAGGAGCAGAGATGGTGCAATCAGCATCCTTAGCCACAATCGGACAAGTATTTTCACTCGTAGTCTTCATCGGAGTTGAAGGTTGGAAAACCTTCTTGGAAGACGAAATCTTCCGGCACTTACGAGGCAAGGAAGATTTTGCATATGAGGATGATAGATACTCCTCAAATTTCACTTGATCCAACTCATATTCGATCTCTTCATTGATCACGATCTTGATCGGCTGCGACACAATGGTCTCGGTAGCAAGACCGTTGGCTCCCACTATGGTCGCCAGTTTGTTTTTATCAAAAGTTGATTTTATTGTGAAATTCATTATATCTTTAGTCGATTACAACAAATTCAAAATAGCCTTTTTATAAGACTTCTTTTACACAACAAAAAAAAATTACAACTTTTTAGAAAATAATACAGGAATCGTTTATTAAATTCTTCTTTTGTGGGACTTTGCCTGTACCGGGAGTGTTTTGGCCCGTGGACCACCGATTCACAGATCGTGAAGGTCTTTGGTATTCTTCTTTTGTTTAGAAGCAAGAATAAAAATTAGTGAATATATTATCAAAGTAAGATGAACACTCTTCTTAAGATCAAGTCAAAGCTCAAATCTCAAGGAATCACATAAGGAACTCAAATTTGCTGCTCTATCTGCTCTCCGTGCTCAGATATCTCTCAAAAATGATCCTAGGGGGGTATTTATAGCCTCTGGAAAGTTTAACTAAAAAATAGAACATCTCGGGACATTTTGGCTTGTGAGACAGTGTTGTCCGTCTCGGCGGCCGAGACAGTTATGACTGTCTCGGCTTCCGAGACAGCCATGACTGTCTCGGAAATCTCCAACTGCCTGTCAGTTTCTTCTATAACCTCTTTATTATGTTCGAAAATCCGTTATTTTGATAGTTATCCACGTGATTCTCCCCCACGATGTTTCCCACATTCTTTGACAGTTAATGGACACGTGTCATGCAATTATTTCAGCAGCTTTTGATCATTTCAGAGCTCTACACTGTCTCGCATGCGAGACAGTCAATACTATCTCGCATTGCAAGACAGTAGACACTGCCTCACACTGTGAGATAGTCTACACTGTCTTGCATTGCGAGACAGTCATCACTGTTTCGCACTACGAGACAGTCGACACTGTCTCGCGTATGAGACAGTCTACACTGTCTTGATCATTTCGAGACAGCATAAAGTCATTTTCTGTGATCTTTGGGATGATCTTCTTGTTGTTTTGAGCTGTGTTTGGATATTTATCAGTATTTTTTGACGCCTACAAGTATGACTTACAATTCATGCCCCAGAAGGCTATTAAAGGTCAAGCTGTAACAGATTTCCTATCTGATCATCCGATATCAGGATTATCTAAGCTGTATGAAGACTTACCTGATGTAGTCGCCGAAGCTTGTGTAGCCCAAGAAGTTATGCAAATGTGGAAGTTACTCTTTGATGGTTCATCCAGATCAAACCCTCATGGAGTAATAACCGCGGGAGTAGGAGTAGTATTCATTTTTCCAAACGGTCACATAATTCCAAGAGTATTTTCTCTGATCGAACCCTGCACCAACAATGTAGTTGAGTATAACGCTCTCTTATTAGGGATGCAATTCACTTAGGAGCTTATCATTCAACACTTCGGACCATACAGTGACTCTTAGCTCATCGTAAATCAAGTCCGTAGAGAATACGAAGTGCGCAATGAGGATTTACTCTCATACTACTTTGAAGTCCAAGAACAAGCGTGAAAGTTCAAAGGCTTCTTCATCGGGTATATCCTACGAACTCAGAATGCTTACGCTTTGGCAACCTCATTAGCATTGCCACCCGGAGCTGAAACAACAATTCCTGTCTCACGATGCTAGTTGTATTACCCCAAGATTTCATCACAAAAACAATCCGACAAGGCGGTAACTGGCGATTCTCGTATATCGAATATGTTTTATATGTGATTTTGCCCGATAATCCGAAGGAAGCAGTCACTATCAAATGGAAGGCCCTGGGATTCTATTACAACAAGGCATCTCAAATTTTGTACCATAAATCACATGATGTAGTTTTTCTTTGTTGTCTTTCTAGGAAGGAAGCAAAAGTGGCTCTCAAGGAAGCGCATAATGGATGTGTGGAGCTCATCAACCTGGGGCTATGTTGGGAGACTGTCTCAGACGAATTGGTTATTATTGGCCAAAGATGTTTTCAGACGTAGTTAACTATGCTAAACATTGTCACGCATGCCAAATCCATGATGACTTTATTCATCAGGCACCAGGGAACCTACATGTGACATCTGCCTCTTAGCTATTTGAGATGTGGGGTATGGATATCGTCGGACCCATCGCTCCTCTGACTTCCAAAGGACATGGGTTCATTTTGGCCGTAACCGATTACTTCTCCAAATAGGCAGAAGCAGTCCCGTTGAAAGAAGTCAAGACTTCAAATGTGATCAAATTCATCAAGCATCACGTCATTTACCGCTTTAGAGTCCCAAGACGAATAGTCTATGATAACGGAACACAATTTGTTAGCTATGGATTTTAGAGATTTTGTAACAAGTTTAGAATTCAAAGTGTTGCATCTACGGCATATTATCCATCAGCAAATAGCCTCACAGAAGCTTTTAACAAGACCATTGTGAAACTTCTCAGAAAATTCATTTCCAAGAGCCAATGCGATTAGGATGAGAGACTTGGCAAATGTCTGTGGGTCTATCGCATGACGGTGAGGACCCCTACAAACGCCACTCCGTTCTCTTTGGTATATGGCTGCGAAGCTATATTGCCATTGGAAATTCAACTCCCTTTCCTAAGAGTTGCCATCATGACTGGAATGACAGAGGATGAGAAACATTGACCGCTCCTTCATGAACTTGAAGCTTTATACGACAAGCAAGTCCAAGCTCAGCTATAGATCAAGTTATATCAAGCTCGGATTTCGAAGGCTTACAACAAAAAAGTTAAAGAACAAATTTTCAAAAAAGGTGAATTGGTATTAGCCGTCAGACGACCTATGGTAATGACACACAAGACCAAAGGGAAGTTCAACTCCAAGTGAGAAAGTCCCTTTATAACAGAATCAGTCTATTCGAACGGAGCTTATCGTCTCGTCGATCAAAAAGGCGATAGACTTATGATGCCAATTAACAAAAAGTTTCTCAAGAAATACTTCCGTTGGCTGTGAAGCCCCCTTTTCTCTCAATCTTTAGCCAAGTCAGGCTGGGGGTTGCCTATTTGAAATTTGTTTCAATAGGGAACAATTGTTTAGTTTTCCTACTTTGTATGTCGTCATGTTAACACTACACCTTTGACAATTGAAATTTTCTAGAATTATTCTAAGTAGTAATAAGAGAATTTCAAATTTATGCTAAGTTAACATTACACCTATGACATTTGTAATATTTCCATCATCCTAAATTGAAATTCAACAAGAGAGACGATGGAAGGCAAAATGATATCATTTTCATTTAATGTTGTTAACTTGATACAGAGTGACAATACTTGGAATGAAAATGATACAAAAAAATTCCTATCCCCAGCTAAAAGCAATGCAAAAAACTTAAGCGTTAGGACTCATCAGCCTAAGCGACCTGAGCTTGGACTTAAATGCAGAAAGTTTCTTTTCATGAGCTGCCTGGACTCGCTCTTCAGTCTCCCTCCTGAGTTCTGCTTCAACAGGTGCTGCAGCAACAATCTCTTTTCGGATTACATCAAAAGCTTTCATTTCCTCATAGAAGTTCTTAAAAATTTCGTCACTTTGAAGCACAAGTCCTTTTATAACGGCTACATCTTGAGCCAATTGGGCCGTCTTCTTAGCTAACTCAGTCCTCGACTGAACCATAGCCTCCTGAGCATCACGGACACCATTAGCCAGACTACTTATATCAATGTTTATTTGAGTATGTTGCTCCTACAAGCTCGCTATGAGTGTCGCTTTATGAGATAAATTCTTGCGAAGGGTTTCCTGATGATGTATCTTTGAGATTGTAGCCAAAGAGAGAGCATGCTCCACTTTAGATTCCAGATTGGTGCACCGTAGCTCCCTGAAAGCTACCAACTCTGCTTCCAACAAGATGATACTCTCCCTACAACATTCAGTCCATGATACATCACCTTCATCCTTGATTCTGTCTAAACAGCTAGTAAAAAGGTTTAAAATCCTTAAAAGAAACCCTCCCAAGGCTAACCACATCAATTCTAAGCTTCATTAAGCTTCCCAATTGCTCGATACGCCTCCTTAAAGTTTTTGAATGTGGAGGAGGAGCAACTGGATAGATTAAGTCTATGAATTTAGTCGGAGCAGATTGTGGAACAGCCTTAGAAGAAGGGTCCTCATGCGAACCCTAACTCTGGGCCATAGGGGGAGAAGCAGACTCTGAACCCCCAATGGGCAACGCCTCTTTAACTCCTACATTCTCAGGAGTATAGAGAGTTAACGGAAGACTTTTTTGTGCGACAAGTGCAGACTTCATCGCGTCTCCCATTAACTTTGCTTTCTTAGAATTCTTGGCCACAATGGGATTTCTTTTACGAACCCGCTTTTCATACTCATCTGCCTCTGCTATACTGAGGGCTTCCTTACTAGTAGCCTTTCTCTCACGAGATTCAGCAATTGGTGTCTCTACAAGAGTTTCCGTCAAAGTTGTTGTTAGGTGAGGATCAGTAGCTGGTGACCCCTCTTGGGTTCCCATGAAAGCCTCTTCTTCAGAAGGCTCAGCTGCTGGCAGCTCTTCTTAGATCTCTCATGCTCGGACCGCTTCCTGTTCGCATGGAAGATACTCCTCTATCCCCGATAAACAAGTCCTGGTAGAACCACTCTTCGATTTATATAGTTCTTGGATTTCGTTTATGCACGAAGTGTACACATCATATTCTAGAATCTGAGAAGCCTCATTAAACCAGTCACGGAAGTCCTCAACAGTGGAACAGCTGGATGGCAAATTGCACAAAGTGAATTGTGCATGAGTCCCTCCTGTAGAGAAAAATTACCATGCGCGAGCCCCTTCGTACAAGTTCCCAATCTTAGCCATCTCCGAGTTAGAATTGCCTACATAAAGTTGATCATATCCAAACTACCTGGAGAATCGAGAAGACATATAAGGTTCAATGATACAGTTCTCTCTCAAGCGGAAGATCATATAACCCAATCTGATCATGAGAAGCCATCTGAAGACGCCTTCTTCTAAAGATGAGGAGCCATCAAAAAGTACATTCGTAAAGCTTGTACCCTCCTCTTCAGCCCCGTCAAAATAAGGTGAGTAGCAGAAAATTCTATATTTGTCTCCTTGAGAAAAAAGTTGTCGAGTCATAACTATGTAGATATTAGTCCATGTGGCTGACTCCAATCTCTGCACAAAGGGAACAGGAACCTCACTATCTTCAACAACCCCCATCATCAACGAAGGGTAATGTAGCACAAACTAGGCCACCAAGTATGTATACGGCACTGGTACATGAGGTTAGGGAGTCTTCCAGGCTTTCTTCCCATCAACAGTTATTTCTTGGACGTTGAAAAATTCACAAGTCAACGCCCTCAAGCCACTCTGCACTCAACTTACCATGGCAGTGAGGAGTCTCAATGGTCTCCCATTGGCCAACAAAATAGTTGGGTATACCACTTCTGCCAATATTGACTCAACTGGCTTTGATGGCACTACGCACCGTTTCAATCATATCATGAAGAAGCCAGCGAGGAGGGCAGCATTAGAGATAGGAATTGCGGCTTGGTAATGAAAGCTCTCAAATTCGATACCAGCTTCAAACCCATCCTCTATATGCTTGTTCTTGTAGGTAGCATTTGAGGCCTTAATACAGGCCTTACTACTCTTCGTAGAGATAGCAGCAAGTCGGGTCACGACCTCATCTTTCTGACTTAAGTTCTGGAAAATATAGTCTGCCCATGTAGTATGCATGATACCTCCTCCGCACATCACAACGACTTGAGCATAGATTTGGAAATGGCACATTAGCTCCTAGAAAGTTACATAAACTTATGTATGCACCGCCCTCAAAATAGAGAGTTCTTCAGTAGTGGGGATAAACTCTTCATAAAGCATCTGACCGAATGGTAGCCCCGATACTGCTTGCATCTCATGGAGAGCGAAGCCTAACTCCTTGACGGGTGTAAAGAATTTGCAACTATCCGGGTTGTACCTTTCTAGTATGGGGAAGAAATTGGGATAGCTTTGGATAATTCCACACATGGTAGCCAACACCGGGACTATGAGACCCAATTGAGCGAGTGGTTCCTTAAGGTCCTTGAGAACAAAGTCCACCATACGAGGCCACTAACCACCCTCTCCAAAATACACCCAACCGGGAGATCTGAATATCTGCATAGGAAATTCACCCCGAGCAGTAATGAATTGGCGTATGAAGACATTCGCTAGAAGTGGCGCCTCTTGAGTGAGAGCTTTCTTCTCAAACCTACCAGACCTCAGACCCTTGATTTGCCCCTCAATCTGTACATGGGTATCCAAACGATATATTCTCCCTCTCCTTGACAAGGTCAAAAGCCAAACCCCTATGGCAACTAACACTTAGAAAATAGGAGAGTGGATATATTCTCTTCATACTTGGGAGAAAGAAAAAATGGTTGTTGATTTTGTGTAGCAGCCGGGAATCTTCTACATGTACAACTCTGTCATCCACTATTATGCGATCTCCAAACAAGAACGTTGGTTTTGGGAACTGGTCATGACCTACAAGTGTTTCCATATCTAGGTTGGTGATCAGAGTCCTAAGTGTTGAACATCGGGCAAACTTAATTAAGTGTGTCCGCTCTGAATCAGGAAAAGTGCACAGTGGAATTCTTCTACGAAGCCCAAAAACTTCACCCTTGTCAGGATTGCCAATATATCCAAAATGATGATATTGAGAAATCAGCACGTTAAAAAAGAACACTGCAAAACTAGAAACAAAGATTAGTAGCCGAAGCAAGTTGCTGACGTGAATCTCAAAGAATAGATTAAAAACACAGAGGTCAAATCCCATGTGTTAAGTCCTAAACACAAGGCTAACCTTGTGTAATAAATCTTAAACGCAGAGGTCAAGACATGTGTTATAAAATGTGAACGCAGAGGTCAAGACATGCGTTATAAAATGTGAACGCAGAGGTCAAGACCTACGTTCGGAGTTCAAACACAAGAATCAATACTACGTTTCATAATAAACACCGAATCCCAACTCTGTGTTTCCATCAAACAGAAACGAGTCATCTTCCTCGTTGTCAAGAACCCATCTAGGGTTTTAAGAACTTGTCAAAACAAGTTATCACGGCCACCACCTACAATGACAAGAAGGCCCATGCGGTGGCGACGGCAACGACGAGGTGCCCGTAGAAACAAGAACACCGTCGGCGTCCTAAACCGATAGTGTTGTTGGGATCGTTCCCACGACTTTCTTGGAGCCCAAACTCATCCTCCATGGTGCCATCGATGCTACTGGTCGGAGAAGGTGGAGATCGTCGAAGGCTCTGGTGAAATTAACAAGAAGTTCTCATTCGCAGAATCAAGACTGAAGTGGAAAGAGTCGAATGACTCTTGATTTGACCACACAGGTCTATTTATAATAGCCGTCAAACTGTTAAAGCGGTACAGGATTCTAGGAGAGAATCCCAACCGTTTTAAAACACAAACTGCAGCGTTAATGGATAAAGTCAGTTAGACCTCAACCTTAACGCAGATCTCACCTCTGCGTTCAATTTCCAAACTAGGCCCAGACCTGCATTATGAGAGTCCTTAACTTTGTGTTTCAAAACTCAAACGCAAAGTTCACCTTTGCATTGCGATTATTTGATGCGGCATAAACGTGTACCAAATAGGTTGCAAGTGCACAACCGTGTCAAGTTATAGTATTTAAGATATCGATCCCACGAGGAAGGTGTTTTGTAGGAGAAAATATAAAATCGGTTCTTATGTTGTGTGCGTGACAAATAAGATTGATGAGTGAATGTGATTGTGAAGAGATTGAGATAGTGAAAAATGGTGTGTAAATAGGTGCAAGTGTAAGTGAGAGTGGATTTGAAAAAGAATGAGTATGATCAATAAGGTGAGAAGGAAAAAATGAATAAAATCAAGAAACAAATAAAAATCAAGAATGAAGAACAAAATTCTAGAATAAAAGAAAATGCAAGAAATTAAAGATGGTGGATTCAATTATAAATATGGATAATCTAAAATTGAACCCACTTCTTAAAAAAGGGTGATTCCCTAGAGGGTTCTAGCCTAAAGGCGAATCAAACAAAATAAAAATAAACAAAAAGAAAAACTAAACCCAAGAGGGTTCTAGCCTCAAGGTGAATAGTGTAAGAAATTAAAATCTGACTACAAAATAAATTGCAAAATCTAAACTACAAAATAAAATTGTAAGAATTAAATGCAAGGAAATAAATCTACTCTATAAGCATGAAATAATTCTAAGGCAAGAGGGTTCTAGCCTCTTGGCTATTTAACAAGAAAATAAAATCTAACTACAAGCATAGAAATAAATCTAAACTAATAAGCAATAAAGAGAAAAAGAAAAGAAATGCAAACCTTCAAAAAATTCTCCATCTTCATCTTCATCTTCATCATCCAACAAAGAGAAGAAGAAAAAAATTTAAAGTGGTGAAAAAATTATTATTATTAATTGCAACAAAAAGTTACAATTTTGGAAGGCCTTCTCAATTAAGAGTAGCCCTCCTCTCCAAAAGAAGTTACCAAAATTTTCACACCTCTAACCCCTCACGCCTCGTTTGGTACGCGGGAATGAGGAGGAATGGAATGCAATTCCCACTTCTCATTCCCTCATACCAAACACACCTATATTTTAGATGTTGGAATGACCATTCCCTAGGAATGATCATTCCCACTATTTGTGGGAATGAGCATTCCAAGTGAGAAGATAAGGAATGCTCATTCCCATTCAAGTGAGAATCAAAAACTAGTTAGGTATTTTTCAATTATATCCATATTAATAATAAAAATCAATCTAATGACTACGATTAGGGAATCTATGTAAATCACATTTTCAATTATTTTTTATCTTATTAAAAATCTATGTTGTTGTAAGGGCATTATGAGAAAATGAGATTTCATTCTCACTTGTGTACTAGTGATACCAAACATGGGAATGAGAATGAGATTTCCATTCTAGCTTCATTCTATGAACGCACCCAAACAAGAGAATGAGAATGACCATTCCATTCCCACATGCAATCCATTCCATTCCTTCTTCCATTCCATTCTCAAGTCTGTCCATTCCCGCGTACCAAACGAGGCCTCACTCTCTACCCCTATTTATAGTAATCTTTAATGAATATGAGCCATTAGATTTGTCTTGAGCCCCAAGCAATAATCTCCACCTTTGAATTTGCTTTTTGTTCTTCTCTAGCCCATATGATTCATTTGATTTTCAAAAGAAAATCAAAATCCAATTCTCTAGCCCATTCAAAATTCAGCTGCAGCATATCAAATCCAGTCCATATCAATTAATGAGAGCTCACAAGTCCGGCCCATATGAGATCATGAAAGCTTCAATTGATTTTCAAAACAAAAGGAGAATATGCAGCAACCCAAAGCAATGGAGCTTCATTTGATTTTCTAAGTCCGGTCCAAGTCCACTTCATTTGATTTTCAAATGAATATTCGGCCCACATTCAATTAAAATCCAGCAGCTTCATGGTCCATGTCCAATTCCAAAGCATTTTCAAAACTAAATTCTCAAGCAAGTCCAGCCAAGTCCACTTGTGTCAAAGTCCGGCCCAATCACATGCTTTTCTCCATTCATTTAATTTTCGGCCCATAGCAACCAAGTCCACATTTCATGTGATTTCCAAGCCAAGTTCGGTCATTTGAATTAATTCAAATCTTTGCATAAAAGCCCACTTCATTCCACTATTTGCATCCATGTCCATGCATAGCTTCCTTGGTGTATTTTTTTTATAGGCTTTGCTCTTTGGGCTTCAATCATTTTCCTCTTTTAAGCTTTTACTTCATGGGCTTCTAAAATGCTACAAAATAGAGAAGAGAGATTTAGAGGGGTTTTTACATTTAATAATATTTATTTATATTTTTATTCAATTATGTGGAAACTAAGCTAACAACAATTATTAATGGTATATTTATTCATTTAAAATAGATAATGAGGGTATAAAATTGTAATAAAATGTGATTATCAAATACCCCCACACCTACACTTTTGCTAGTCCTCTAGCAAAGAAAATAAAAAGAAAATCCTAACTCACTTTCGCAGGAATCGCGGTTGTATTTAGCGCATACAACAAGCCTTTAAACCCCTAGGTTACCCTAGTGGACGAGTTGTAGTCTCGTGAGGGTTTGCAGTGAATATACCCATAAAATTCGGTCAACTTGCCAAATTAAAGAAGTCAGTAAATAACTAAATTCACTTGATAACTTTTAGATAATCTAATTGGAGTCAGTTATCACTCAAGAAAATATTTTTATATATAACTCTAAGGTATATTTTTTAAGAAAATCTTCTCATTGTAGCAATACAAAACCAAGCCAAACTTAGAAATTTAATTTAAAAGTTTTGAAAAGAACATGCTAACTCTTTGTTTTAAATAATTTTCAAGTTGCTTGATTTAAAATATTTTTCAAGACCATATATACAACTATAAAACATTTATTAAATTTTTTTATTTTTTATTTTATTATTATTATTATTATTTAACTCTTTCATCCTTGGTGATTTTTTCTACTTTAACGAGCTTTCTAAGTGACCATTTAACGAGTTTTGGGCCAATGGATCCCAACCCAAATGGGCTTAGGTCATTAAGTATGAAAATACTCCTTGAGCTTAATTACTCGGTCAGCTTAGGTTTTATAAGATAGAATCACCTTGAATTCAAGATTTTTTTTTCTTTTTGGTGCCCATTTTTCGCACTCTTCTTTTGCAAATTTTATAATAATTTTTTTTTTGTATATGTATATATATTTGGAAAATATGTAAATCAAGACACTTTGAAAAAATTATTTTCAACTCTAAGTTAAGCATGCAAAAATTTCATTATTTTAAATAAAAGTCCAAGTTAAGGCTTAAGTAAAGTATACTACGTTGAAAATCATTTCTTAAGAAATTTATTTAGAGTTATCATAAAAGGTGAACTTACGTAAATAACCAACTAAGGATTAGAAAATTTCAAATTTATCAAATAAATCAACTATTACATAACTCTATTAATTTGGCAAGTGACGATATTTTTATAAATTTTTTTTTAAAGAAAAAGGGAAAAATAACTAATTCTCACCCCCACACATAAAATTTGTATTGTCCTCAATGCAAACTCTATGATGCATAAAGTAAAGCAGATAAGAAGTGAAGCACTTACATTTGGTCCGCTGATAAAAGTATGCAATTACCTTTGGTCTGAGGAGGATGAAAACAAAAATTTATTCTTCTTTCTTTTTCTTTTTTTTTCTTCTTTTTTTTCTTCTTCTTTTTTTTCTTCTTCTTTTTTCTTTTTCTCTTTTTTTCTTTTTTTTAAAAACTGAACAAGAAACTCTCACGTGAGAGAAGAATAAATTCTTTTTATTATTCTGAAATAAACAAAATAAACAATGTAGAATGAAATATTCAACATGAAGAGTTCCTGTTCTACATTAAATCCTACCTTATTGCTAAAAATTCTCCCACTGATTTTAAACAATTTCAACATGATATACTCAACAATATACTGAAATTCTAAGCATTCCGGGGTGTTCAATGATTTTTGTAACAAGGTAAGGTAGGTATTATTGGTGTCATGCATTTTGCATTTCTTAATGAACTTGGACTCTTGTACTGTGAAGTTTTGTTTTCTAACAACCAATTCTTCTGTGAAGTTCTGAAAATTTGGTTGTTGATTATTCTCCAAGAATCTAAGTTCATCAAGAAAGAGTTCTTCAAAATTTAATTCAAAGCAGCAAATGTTTAACACAGTTTTATTATTCTCAAGGACCTGATCTGCTTCTTCTAAAAACTCTAACTCTTCATCAAAAATTTCCTCAAAACTCAAATCAGACTCTTCTTCTTTTTCTTCTTCTGATCTTTCCGGAATGTAGTTTATTTCTAGAGGCTGATTATTTGGTTGGTCCCCTGGATTAAATTGAGATCAGCAGTCAAATTCCCAAAGGACAGCTTCATTTGACCAGTTCTACAGTTGATGAGAGCATTAGAAGTGGCTAAGAACGGTCGTCCTAAGATGACAGGTATCTGTCCTTTGGGATTGGAAACAGGCTGTGTTTCCAAGACTACAAAATCTACTGGAAAAATAAAATCTCCAACCTTAATCAGAACATCCTCTAACTCACCTATAGGGACCTTAACAGATCTATCAGCCAACTGTAAGGTGCATTTGGTTGGGTTCAGTACACCTAGGCCCAATTGCTGGTAGACTGAATATGGAAGCAAATTGACACTGGCCCCTAAGTCTAAAAGCGCCTTATCAATGTGAGTATTACCAATGATACATGAAATGATGGGGGAACCTGGATCTTTACGTTTCAAAGGTATGGGATTTGATAGCATTTCACTGATATTGGCGGCTAAAAAGACTTTCTTTGGAACATTTATTCTCCTCTTCTTAGTGCACAATTCTTTTAAAAATTTAGCATAAGATGGAATTTGTCCAATTACATCTAAGAGAGGAATGTTGACCTTAACCTTCTTGAATGTTTCTAGGATCTTCTCCTCCTGAGGAGAGTGTTTCCTAAACCTGAGTTTATCTGGAAAGGGAGCAACCGGTCTAAATCTATCAAAAGCAGGCTCAGGTTCGGGTTCAAGTTCTTGGTCATCTGAGGGGAGTGATTGTTGAATAGATTCATCAGAAGGAGAAGGAGAAGGAATTTGTATTAGATCAGAAGCTTGACTTGGAGGAGTTCTTACTTGATTATCGACCTGTCTACCTGACCGAAGTGAATGGATTGCATTCACTTGAGCTTCATAGGATGAACTGCATCCTGTGTTCTTAGGATTGACCACGGGTTGACTTGGAAATTTTCCTTTCTCTCTTTCACTCACAACACTAGCTAGTTGACCAAGTTGGGATTCTAATCTAGCTATAGCTTGAGTGTTGGAGTTGAGCATTTGTCCAGTGGATTGCATGAAGGAATTCAGAGTGCTAGATGTTTGAGTCAACATATTCGTGGTTTGAGTGGAGGCCTTAATTATGGTTTCCAAACCCCTTTCCAAGACATTGAGACGTTTATCCTGATCTGGATTGTGATGAGTCTGAATTACAGCTTGATGAAGAGGAGACTGATTTTGATATGGCAGATTAGGTTGTTGAAATTGTGAATGAGAATTGAACGGAACTGTGTTTCCCCTAGGAAAATGTTGGGTCGAAGCGGGAGTGAAGTTTTGAGTTCCGGGAGAATTTCCTAGATTTCATGCAAAGTTGGGATGATTTCTCCAACCTGGATTGTAGGTTGGAGAAAATGGATCATTTCTAGGGTGCTGGAATGTAGCGTTCATCTGTTCTAATGCGTTGTTGTTTCCTAGGAGATGGGATTCATCTGAAACGTGGGTAGGAGACTGACAATTGTGACATCCTGGGAAAGAAACATGATTGAGTTGAGCTGGAGCTCATTCCTTAATTTCTAAGTCTTCTAACCTCCGCAGAATTGTTGCCATCTTCGCTTCAGAAGCAATGTTTGACTCCAAGGAAAGACCACTAGACTTAGAATGGGGAACTGATGAAACCCTGTCATCACACTGTTCCCATTGCGTTGTTTTTTTAGAAAGACTCTCCAAAAACTCCTAAGCTTCATCAGCATTTTTCCTTATAAAATCCCCGTGGCACATTGATTCTAAGGAAGTTTTTGTAGAATAATCTAATCCCTCATAAATTATTTGGCACAATCACCATTTTTCTAAACCGTGATGAGGACATTGGATGAGAGATCTTTAAATCGGTCAAAATACTTCCAAAAAGGTTCTCCCAGGATAATTTTAAAGTTTTGAATGTTGTTCCTAAGCTTTACCGTTTTATGAATAGGAAAAAATTTCTTAAGAAAAACGGTGACAAATTCATCTCAAGTTGAGATGGAATTTGTGGGTAAGCTGTACAGCCATTTTTTAGCTTTATCCTTAAGAGCAAATGGAATAAATCTAAGCTTAATCGCATCTTCAGTTAATTCTCTCATTTTAATCATAATACACACTTCCTCAAATTCCGAAATAAAAATATATGCATCTTCTGTTTCATTACCAAGGAATTTGGGAAGCATGTTTATGTATTGCGGTCTAAGCTCAAAATTTATTCCATTTGTTTCGGGGAGCCTAATGCACGAGGGGATTGTATTCCTAATGGGATAGCACATATCATGAAGAACGGATGGATTAGGATGCTCCATTTCTATGATTGGTTCAAGGCAAATTAATCGGCGTGTATTATCCCTAATCCACTGTTGCATACACCAAAATATTTCTTTTTATTTTTATTTTTTTAAAGGAAAAATAATTAGTTTTTTTTATGAGAAGAAAAGGATAAAGAAAAATATTAACTAAAACAAACCAAAACAATCACTTTTCAATCACTCTAATTCTAGGGTTTAGCCTAATTCACTAGACCAGCTCCTAACCAAAAACTCCTACAGTGAAAAGATAAAAGTTTTACCAAGGTAGTTAGCCAGGTAAGGATAGTACTAGAGGGTGATCAGAGATCAATTAAGTACCTCGTTCCTTACGGAGCGCTTTACGCAACCCCTAAACCTTGCCTTAGACACCAACTAATCTGAGAAAACTTAAACCGGTTCACTTAAGGATTTCTTGTTCCTTATTGAGCTCGAATCCTTAGGGGCCAACGTCTAATGAGTTTTATTAGGCTTGGGTTTGTGAAGTGAGGAATTAGTGATTTTTGGGCTAAGGAAAGGGTGATGAAATCCCTCACCTTATCTTGATTATGGTGTTTTGCCCTTAAAAATATTTTTAAGTGTGTGCCAAATCAAGATGCTCAAATCACTTGGTGAATTCCTACTATCAATATGAAATGCAACCCTATGAATTAAAAGCAACTAAAAAGGATGGAAAAGAAAAATCTTTTTTTTAATTAGGGTTAACAATCAAACAAATGAGAAGGGGGAATTTATTTGATTTTATTATCTTATTAGTAAATGTCAAAGTGGAGGATGAATTTTATTATGGTCAATGGGAAATAAATTTTTTTTTAGTCCTAATTGTCTCTAATTGTGAAGAAGTAGCTAAATGGTGGAATTAAAAACTAGAAAGAGGACTTACCCGAAAGCAAATCTTCAAATCCTAGCTCTCCAATCCGCGATCTTCAAGCTCCAAGCGTTTCCTTCACAAAAAACACATAAGTTAAAGAATCAAAATAATTAAAACCTACTTAAGCACCTTCCCCGGCAATGGCGCCAAAAACTTGATGTGACATAAACGTGTACCAAAAAGGTTGCAAGTGCACAACCGTGTCAAGTTATAGTATTTAAGATATCGATCCCACGAGGAAGGTGTTTTGTAGGAGAAAATATAAAATCGGTTCTTATGTTGTGTGCGTGACAAATAAGATTGATGAGTGAATGTGATTGTGAAGAGATTGAGATAGTGAAAAATGGTGTGTAAATAGGTGCAAGTGTAAGTGAGAGTGGATTTGAAAAAGAATGAGTATGATCAATAAGGTGAGAAGGAAAAAAATGAATAAAATCAAGAAACAAATAAAAATCAAGAACGAAGAACAAAATTCTAGAATAAAAGAAAATGCAAGAAATTAAAGATGGTGGATTCAATTATAGATATGGATAATCTAAAATTGAACCCACTTCTTAAAAAAGGGTGATTCCCTAGAGGGTTCTAGCCTAAAGGCGAATCAAACAAAATAAAAATAAACAAAAAGGAAAACTAAACCCAAGAGGGTTCTAGCCTCAAGGTGAATAGTGTAAGAAATTAAAATCTGACTACAAAATAAATTATAAAATCTAAACTATAAAATAAAATTGTAAGAATTAAATGCAAGGAAATAAATCTACTCTATAAGCATGAAATAAATTTAAGGCAAGAGGGTTCTAGCATCTTGGCTATTTAACAAGAAAATAAAATCTAACTACAAGCATAAAAATAAATCTAAACTAATAAGCAATAAAAGAGAAAAAGAAAAGAAATACAAACCTTCAAATAATTCTCCATCTTCATCTTCATCTTCATCATCCAACAAAGAGAAGAAGAGAAAAATTTAAAGTGGTGAAAAAATTATTATTATTAATTGCGACAAAAAGTTATAATTTTGGAAGGCCTTCTCAATTAAGAGTAGCCCTCCTCTCCAAAAGGAGTTATAAAAATTTTCACACCTCTAACCCCTCAATCTCTACCCCTATTTATAGTAATCTTCAATGAATATGAGCCATTAGATTTGTCTTGAGCCCCAAGCAATAATCTCCACCTTTGAATTTGCTTTTTGTTCTTCTCTAGCCCATAAGATTCATTTGATTTTCAAAAGAAAATCAAAATCCAATTCTCTAGCCCATTCAAAATTCAGCTGCAGCATATCAAGTCCAGTCCATATCAATTAATGAGAGCTCACAAGTCCGGCCCATATGAGATCATGAAAGCTTCAATTGATTTTCAAAACAAAAGGAGAATATGCAGCAACCCAAAGCAATGGAGCTTCATTTGATTTTCTAAGTCCGGTCCAAGTCCACTTCATTTGATTTTCAAATGAATATTCGGCCCACATTCAATTAAAATCCAGCAGCTTCATGGTCCATGTCCAATTCCAAAGCATTTTCAAAACTAAATTCTCAAGCAAGTCCAGCCAAGTCCACTTGTGTCAAAGTCCGGCCCAATCACATGCTTTTCTCCATTCATTTAATTTTCGGCCCATAGCAACTAAGTCCACATTTCATGTGATTTCCAAGCCAAGTTCGGTCATTTGAATTAATTCAAATCTTTGCATAAAAGCCCACTTCATTCCACTATTTGCATCCATGTCCAAGCATAGCTTCCTTGGTGTATTTTTTTTATAGGCTTTGCTCTTTGGGCTTCAATCATTTTCCTCTTTTAAGCTTTTGCTTCATGGGCTTCTAAAATGCTACAAAATAGAGAAGAGAGATTTAGAGAGGTTTTTACATTTAATAATATTTATTTATATTTTCATTCAATTATGTGGAAACTAAGCTAACAACAATTATTAATGGTATATTTATTCATGTAAAATAGATAATGAGGGTATAAAATTGTAATAAATTGTGATGATCATTATTGTAAACAAAGAGTCCACCCTTGCATTCTCAAACATGATACTTATTCTCTAAGTTCATGAAATCTTTTGACGGAGTGTTGTTAAACCTCTATATCTCCTCAGCAGAATCTAAGTTATTTCAACTGATAAAGCTCTCGTCAGATTAACACTACACTTCTGACAATCATCATCCCCCTCGTAGAGTTTGAATTTTGCTTGCATCACTTCCAATGTGATGATAATTCCTCCGTTAAAATCAACTTATCGATTCTCATCAATAGAACGATAAGCCCCCAAAATCACTAAAATCATGATCAGTTTACTAACTATCCCCAACAGAGTAGTAAATAACCAATTTATCAATTATCTTCAATAAAGTGATAAAATTCCCAAACCTTACTTAAGTCACGAGTACCAAAATTTGTCACCTTTGGTGATAAACATACTTAGCAATTCTCCACAGCGAGACGCTAATTCTCAAAATCTTTTTCAAATCTCAAGTATCACAAGTTATCGCGCTGAAGATAAACCACTTGGCAATTCTCCCCAGCGAGATGCTAAGTCCCCAAAAATCTTGTTCAATATTTTTTATCACTTATGATAAAATCAACTTATCGACTCTCCCTAATAGAGTGATGGGTCCTCAAAATTGTCCCGATCGTAATATTCTTCCTGTCACGTTAATATCTTACCTCTGACATAATTAACTTATCGATTCTTTTCAATAGAGCGGTAGGTCCACAAATCTCTGTTATGTTAACAATATACCTCTAACAGTTAAACCCCCCAATAAACTTGTTAATCCTTTTTCAACAAGAATAGATAGTTCTCATTATAAAACCCCAACGAGGTAAACTTTTCCCAGAATTACCCTTAAGGATAATAAGGAAATTTTCACTCTATGTGAAAATTCATGCTAAGTTAATATTTCACCTCTGGTATCTCTCAGGTAATTTCAATGTTTTAAATCAGAACAGACACACTGAATAATGGAAAACCCATATCATTTTCTTTTATATAAATATAAATCAAAAGGAAATGATACAAAATGGACTTGTTCTTATTAAAAGGATATCACAAAGTTAGGATTCACTTGCTCATCAATTCAAAATAAGTAAGTTGAGCCTTGACATCAGATAGCATCTCTTCATGATTAGCTCGCACTATGGCCTCAGCCTTCTCCCGCAATTCACCTTCGGTGGGCACGACGATGGCAGCTATCTCCTTCTTGGCCTGCTCTAGGGCCTGAGCCTCCTTGTGATAACTCAAAAGAGTGCATGCATTCTTAACACTGAGGGTATTAATGATGGCTTCTTCATGAGAGAGTTCAGCCTTCAATCGTATCACTTTAGCTTTAGCTTCAACGAGCTTCGTATGAATGAAGCCCAAAGAAGTAGTCAAGAGCTTCAACTCCTCTTTCCTCTGGGCACTCTGCTCCCGCAAGTGTACGACCTGATGCTCTCACTTGACCAGACCCCACTCCATCGCCTCATGGTGAGCCCCTTCTTCAACTTGAAGGTCGGCAAAAGTAGACACAATTTGCGTCTGTATATCTGTACGACCCAGGGCCTCGAAGTGCTACAACTATGCTTCCAAATGAGAAATAGCCTCTGAGCAATGCTCAAAGCATTAAGTGTCACCCACACTCTTAACTCCGTTCAAGCCCACCTCTAAAAGAGGCCTAAAGGAGCCAAAAGTGCCCCAACCAGCTATTACAACTTCAATCACCTTCTTCGCGAGACTGTTCAAGTACCACAAAGAAATGTGGCAGAAGCCAGGTGCATCTACAAGGCTTGAAACAATAATCGGAGATGGTCCCCTAACCCCTGAGATAGGCGTGTCAAAGCGAGGGCTAGCAAGTAACATAGGTGTGGAAGTTGCAGAAGCAACAAAAACATCCAAGTGTGAAGGGCTTGATGTCAAAGCCATCATGGTCCCCGCCTGAGATGGATGCGTCACACTAATGATCCCTGTTGGTGCAAGTGAAATCCTCATCAGTGTTGCTGGCGGGGTCGTTGCCAAGCTCGACCGGGGTTGTTCTTACTGAGGAGTCACAGCCTGTATAAGTGGCTGCTCAGCGAGAGAAGTTTTAGCAACGGTCTCGAGAGTGGGTGAACTTGCATTCAAAAATGGTTGGAATGCAAAAGGGAGATGCAGAGAAATTCGAAATAAACTAGCCTTACCGGTGACAGAAAAAGGCACAAGAGTGGATGCTTTATCTGATGTGGTCTTGGGGACGTCATCAAAAGTGGTGATATCGTCTATAGAATCATGTTCTTTATTCCCATCACCACCACCTCTGTCAATCTCAACGTCGTCATTCCTATCCTCTGTAAAGTAAGCTTCATAATCTAATCTTTCCTCATCATCATGCTTAGAGGAACTAATGGCCGTAGCCAATCTAACCAAGAGCCCTGTTGTCGGGCTAAGCCTTGACTCACCAACCTACGATATTAATATAGATGGAGAGGGAGAGTGTTGCTCCTCGTGCTCCCTTGGTGTTGACACCGGAGCTAGGGGAGAGCCCACTGCCGGCCTCGATTCAGCATCCGCAATGAGCAATTCTTTTTCTTCCTCTGAAGGAGGATGATAAGAAGAAGCTTCATTGGACAAAGCAGGGCCACTTGAATGAAGCCTAGGCCTACGTGGAAGTCCCACAATAGAAGGCTCTTGATGTTCTTCTTCTTCCAGAGCCTTGAAAGCATCGACCATCAATTTTGGTTTTCGCTTACCTTTAGCAGGAAAGGACTCGACCATCAGCTTTTAGCAGCTCTTGTCGTAGGAGCATCAGACACTTGTAGTTCTTCCACCCGAACAGGCTCAGCTGCTTGTTCCTCTTTTGATTCAGCAGACGAATCTTTGAAAGACAAGTACTCGTCAATCCCTCTTAAACGAGATGTCTTAGACCCCCTCCTTGAAGCATACATACATCTGATCTCTTTTAGACAAGACGTATTCAAGTTGTATTTCGGATTCCGGGAGGCAGCGGAATACTTATTGCAGAAATCTATAGAGGTATAAGAATTTGGTGTCTTGTAGGGAAGCTTGAAAACAACCTTTATACAACCGGCCACCGAATAGTACCAAGCCCTAGCTCCCTCATACAGATTGCCCATGATTTCGAGCTGAGGTTGAGGATTCCTGACATATAGCTGGTCATATCCAAATTAACAAGCAAATCGGTATGGCTGATAGGGCTCAATAAAGCACTTTCCTCCCTGCCTGAAATTCAAGTAGCCTGGGCTTATATTGAGGAGCCAATGAAAACCACCCCTACTCAACTGAGTGAATCCGTTGGGGCCTACTATGTCCTAAAACGTTGCTCCATATAACCCACCTTCCAAATCAGGGAAGCAACGAAAAATGTGATAATGGGTGTCCCTGGTCAAGATCTGACGGATTCTAACCATATAAGTCCCCTCCCACTTTGTAGATTCTAGTCGTTGCAAAAGTGGGATGAATGAGTCACCTCAAGAAGAAGCCGCACTCATTAATGAGGCACAATAAGACACGTACCATGCTATTAAATAAGTGTATGGCATTGGCAGTCGAGGGTTGGCAGTCTTGAAAATTTTGCCATCCTTAGACTATACCTCTGGGACTTGGACAAAATCCAAAGCCAAGTCCCTCAACGCACTCTACAGACAACACACCATAGCTGAAAGGAGATTCAACAGCTTCCCATGAGCCAAACGAACTGCGGGATAAATTACCTCTGCAACCAGGGCATCAATCGACCTAGTAGGGATGACGCACCACTTCAACCACAACATTAAGAATCCTGCCAATAACATAGTGTCAGAGATGGGGATCTGAGCTTGATAATGAAAGCTCTCGAACTCCATGTAAGTAGAAAAAATATCCTCTCTAGCCTCATTTGTGTAGTACAAAGTGGTAGCATCAATCCAGACCGGGATTTCCTCCGGAGTACTTAGAGCTAACCTAGTCACTTAGGTTTCTTTCTTCGTCAGATTCTAAAATAAGTACTCCGACCAAGAGACTTGTTTCACACCACCCCCTCATGCCCTTGTTTGTTGAGTACAGATGTGGAAGTGGCACATGACTTCCCAAATGGTGGAATAGACTTCAGGGCTGGTCTTCATCAGATTATTCAGTTTTGTTAAGCCGGGAATGAATTCTTCATAGGGTAAATCCCTAAAAGGCAAACCAGAGATGTCATACATCTCATGGAGAGTGAAACCCAACTCCCTAACTGGTGTAAAGAAGGTGTAGGTCTCGGGATTGTATCGCTCCAAGATGGAGAAGAAATGGTAGTAACTTTAGGCAATCCCGTACTTGGTGGCCATCACCGGAGTCTTCAAGCCAGCTCGAGTGAGAGAAGCATCCAATTCCTCCAAAACAAACTTAGTCATGTGGGTCCACCATCCCGTCACTTAAGAATGAACCCAACCGGGGGATCTAAACATTTGAGTAGGGAATTCCCCTTTTGCAGCCATGAATCTTTTGACAAAGGTGTTGGCCGGGCTGACCACCTCACCAACTGGGTATTCTTTAGTAAACAGGTCCGGTCTCAAAGCCGTCACCTACCTATTATAGCCCACTGTATGAACACCCTAGAACGTTAAAGTTCCAATAGCAACATCATCTTGTACCTTGACAAGGTCCCAATCCATACGCCTTGGGATAGAAGCGCATTGGAAGTAAGATATCGGGTACATCCTCTTCATATTGGGTAGGAAGAGGTAATGGTCCCCAACTTTCCTTAACCACTTATAATCCCCGTCATAAGCAACACCTGATTCAAAATCAACGAAGTCTGCAAAGAGGAATGCTGGTTTGATGAACGGTTTACGGCTTAGACTTTCAAATTTAACGTTCGTAACCAATATCTGAAGAGTCTCAGAAGAAGCATGAGTCATCGTTTCCACACGGTCCTTCTCAGTAATGCTGGTTTGGATGCACGTAGAGGATTTGTGAACAGTCAGTTATCCGAGAATATGAATGTTGACTCTATGTGAGAAATGGACCAATTACCTGTTATAGGATAGTTAGTTATATAATCTCGTTATTTAGATGATTATGGATGCTTGTGTGATATGGACTAGTTATATTCTTTTCATACATAGATCGGGATTAAGATTTAATTATCTACAATTTGAGACATATAGTATATACATGAGGGTTTCCTTGTTTGGATTATTTCGCTCGACGTACTACGTCTCGAGTTGTTGATTTTTTTAAATATTAATTCTATTTAGTTGTATGACCCTGTTACTTTACTTGGATGATTATTCTAAACGCTAGCTGCATGACCTCGTAACCTGATTGATTTTTGGATTCTTCTAATTATTATATTCTAGTGATAGATTGTATTTAGATTATTAGAATTCTAGTACCATGCTCCTATTTATTATTACTATTATTGCATTGGTTGTTCGATCATTTCTATTCTTTCTTGTGGGATCTTGCCATGTGCCATGCATGCTAACGTACTCTTATTCTCTCGGGTTATACGTCAGATCTAGAAGATGGACCGCATCAGTTTAAAGTCGTACAGGAGCTAGAGGATCCTTCGTAGGAGTGCTTTTTAGAGTGAGCAGAAGAAGCTGAAGCCTAGTCATTTCTTTTATCAGTTGTTGGTCCTTAGTTTACTTTTATAGCAATTCCATTTCCGCCTGATCGATGT
>BQKN01048544.1:0-14038 GCA_022839385.1 Asparagus kiusianus | reverse complement strand
AATTTGGTGAATGATAATGAATGTATAAAAGTTCAGTTTCCTAACTATATATTATTGGTTACGATGTTCGGAATATGAGAACAAGTATTGAGAGAAAGGAATTTATTTTGCAGATAGACACCCTAAGGGTTAAAAAAACTTACCCAATTCTTAAATTACGGGGTAATAAGAATTAACCATTTCATTTATATAGATAAACGAACTTGAGCCTAGCAAAGCATGCACATGCTTTACACAACAAGTGTTAGTCTAAGGGGATGTTTGGTTTAATAGTGGGCAAGAATAGGATTAAGAATCTCATATTTTTTATGGATTCCTAGCTAATCCATAAAAATTTTTAAGACAATTTTATGTTGTCATGGAATCCTTTTTTTTTCATTTCTATGTTTGTTTCATAACATGAAAAAATAGAATCCAACTTTATAGAAACCCTCCAATTCCTATTCTTTAGTTTGGTTAGGAATGAGAATAGGATTTGGTCTCATAATAATATAGGGTTTGTGAACAAACAGAATCCGAAAAAAAAGAAAAAGGGTGAATAGTACAAATGCGTCAGCTTTCTACCCCAAATCCGCCCAAATCATTAGGATTTGGGTTTCTATAAAATCACCATACTTTTTCAACTTTATAGATTTCGAAATCTATAATTTTTTGGAACCAAACTCAAGAATAGTAAAGAATCTTTTATTTACAATTTTATCATTGTCAAACCCAAATCCTATTCCTTTTCCATATAAATGGTGAAACAAACAGCCCCAAAGAGAAACAATACGAAAAATCAGTAACAAAATTATTACGACTAATTTAACCAATTTTAGATACAATAAATGCGGGGAAAAAGACAAAACTCACATCAAAGGCACTTTCAAACTGTTCGCAGGGAACCGCCTCACAGTTCGGGTACGCCTTTGCTGCTGCAGATTCACTATAAGCACCAGGAAGACCCTAAAAATCCCAAAATCAACAAAAAAATTATATTAAAAAAGAGCTAACAAATGACTAACTAATTATTGACCAAAAAAAAAAAAAACAAATGACTAATTGCTTAACAATGCGCTAATCAAAATTGTTAAAGTTCCATACCTGGTAAGCAACTCTGAGCTGAGGTTTATTACCAGAATTAGACAAATCTGAACTTGTCAAAGGCCCTATAAAAAATAAAATAAAAAATGAAACAAACCAATAAATCCACAAAATTGGAGAGTGGAGACTGATGAAGAGTTTTATTTTCTTTTTGGTTTTCAGATTTTAAACCCATTCTTCTAAACCCCAGCTGATCAATTATTAAACCCAGAACCTGCGCTAATCTGCTATAAAGTTTGGTAAACAGATACAATAATGAATAGATACAAACTATAATTCTCCGCCTTCGTCTTCTTGCCTGCGGGGGCTTTCTCCGCCTTGGGCTCCTCGTCGGCATCGACGGCGGCGGCGGGCTTTTTCTCCGCGGGCCTCTTCTCGGCCTTGGGCGCCATTTGAAGGGTTTTTTTTTAAGGGTTTTGGTGAGGGTTTTTGAGATTTGGGGAATTTTGGAATTATGATTATGGGACGCACTGGGGCAGTTTAAGTTAAATAGGGAGCGGGGATGGAGTATGATTGTGGGGGCAGTTTAAGTTATGGTGTGTTTGGGAGTTTATAATTAGGGCGTGTTTGGATTGAGGAGAATAAGAAAGAATGGAAGTTAGGGAACCATTCATCTTGTTTGAGAATACTTAGTTGGTGAAGTTATTCATCCTAGTTCCTCTTAGTTCACCCCTTAATAGTATAAAATTTGTCACCCCCTAATTGGGGTATAACCAAGGGGAAGAGAACTCTCTTCCCTTCTCTTTTCTTCTCTCATCTAGCTTCCCTTAACTTTCCTTAACCCCATTGAAATTCAAACACGCCCTTAGAGAAGGGAATGAAGGGGAAGAAAGGGGGGAAATTCCCCTTCCTTCCTTTCCCTTCCATTACACCCCAATTTGGGGTGTAAGAATTTGTACCAAATTTTTCCTCTACTCTTCTCCTCTACCCTCCAAAATGAAACTCCTAAACAAGGTTAAAATAAATTTTTCCTTCCCTTCCCCCTCTCTACCCTCCATCCAAACAGGCCATTAAGGAAAAGTTTCCAGGGACCCCAAACGAGGGGACCAAGGGGGCAGGTGAGGTGTCCCTCTTGGGTGCATGATGCACTGTTCATGAACAGTGTATCATGCACCCAATAGGGAACACCTCACTTATCCCCCTGTATCATGCACCCAAGGGGGGACACCTCACGTGTCCCCCCTTGGATCCTCTTATTTGGGGTCCATGTAGCATTGCTCTTAAGTTAACTCAAAGATGTCAAACAACTCAAAAATATCAAATTTAGGAAAAGTCCCTTTGGGTCCCACTCCCTACCCCCTCTCACGCGTTCTCGCGCGAGCCAAATAGCAAGATTCTCAAATATATCATGCATTTAATATTATGCATAACAATAATGCTATTTGGTTCGCAACTTAACGCGCAAGAGCATCGCGCAGGTCCACGTGGATGCAGCCACGTCAGCAAGAAAAAACCCATTCATCCTTCTTCCCCAACACAGTTTCTCTCTCCTCACTTCTTTCCCCCAACTCCATTCCTTTGCCCTATTCTTGTTCCCCTCAGAATATTCTTCCCATCACCCAGGCGAATCGCGCAACCACCGCTAGAAGCGCGCCCGAACTCAAGTGAGAAGAACCGCGCTTGTCTCCGCCCGTTGCCGGAGTCAGCCCCTCGCTCGAGCTCGTAGTAGTCCCCTCCCCAACAGATCTAGGGTTAGTCAATCTCCTCTATCGTTGGCTCGTTTTCGACCTCAAAGATTTCTTCCCCAATAACTTTCCCCTGTCGAATCGACGGGAAAAAATCGTAGTTTTTGATGGATTACATATACAAATCGTACTCTTCTCTGTCGACGATCGCCGTTTCCACGCCGTCCAATTGCAAGAACCTCTCATCTCAGCCATCCGATCTCTCCTCCCTCCGGTCAACGCCCTGGTTACGAGAGCTCTAGGTACCTCTCTTCAAATAGTAATCTAAATTAGGTAAAAAATTTAATTTTTTTTCTCTTTTTTAAATTTTTTTTGGTTCAATTTTATAAAGATTTGCAGGAATATAAGTCAAAGGTGGGTTATTGCTGTTTTAGGAAGATTTTATATTAATTCGACGGGATATGAAACCCTAGGATTTTGGAGAATTATCAAGTGTAATTTACATCATTACAACTTTATTAGCGCCTGTGTCCAGAAATCGTAGAAGTTTTTGCAGTTGAGGCAGTCGACCGCGATGGGTCCAGAGACTTGGGAAAGTCTCTGGAGTTGGAGCGGTCGACCGTGGCGGTCGATCGTGAATACCTGCGCGGTCGACCATGGCGGTCGACCGCCGAAGCGGTTTTGGGCTGGGTTTATTTTCCAGACCCGTTTCGTTTGGGAGTTGTATATATACCATTAACTCGTTTTTAGGGTTTAAGGGAGAGGATTTTGAGCAGCTAAAAGAGAAGATTTGTGGCTTCTATTATTGGAGCCATTTGGAGAGATTAAGAGGGTTTATTTGTGGGTTTTTGGTAAGATTTGTAACCCTAATTGTATTCCCCTTGATTTCTAATAGTAATACTCCCCCCTTCTTGCCCCGTGGACGTAGGCAATTTACCGAACCATATATATCTTGTGTTCTTGTTGTGATTGGGTGTTTCTTATGCTATTGTGGTCTATTATTGGTTCTTGTGTGTGCTATTGACTTGTCAAATCGGCTTTCGCGGCGCACAACAAGTGGTATCAGAGCTCCGGATTGGATTTGGGAGTTTGTTCGAAGGATTCGCTGTTGGATTCTTGTTTGGAGAGGTAGATCTACAATATGGGTAAGACAAGTACATCGGGGTCGGCTTTGACAAAGGCGATTCAAAGTTTGAGCATCAATAATACTAAGATTGATGTTCCTAAATTCGATGACAAGATCAATTTCGGCTTGTGAAAGTGTCAAGTAATGGACACCTTAGATGCACAAAATTTGGAGGAGACTCTTGAGCTACAAGAGAAACCTTATGATGTGGAGGACAAGGTTTGGAAGAAAATAAATAGTAGGGCTTGTGGGGTTATTCGGTTATGTTTGATGCCGGATCTCATTTATGATGTGATGAACGAGACGTCGACGAAGAAATTGTGGGAAACGCTTAATGAAAAATATTTGACGAAGAGCATTAAAAATTGGCTTCACTTGAAGAAAAGGTTCTACCAATTCAAGATGAAGAGGGGAGTTTCCATTTGGGAACATGTTAACAACTTCACGAAGCTGATTTCGGATATGACCAATGTAGATATCATGGTGGAGGATGAAGACAAGGCGATGTTACTATTGTGTTTGTTGCTAGAGGATGATTTTGGTATATTTGTTCTCACTATGATAAATAGACGAACTACAATTAGCTACAAGGAGGTGACCTCGGTGTTAGTAAATTATGAGCTGAGGAAGAATGATGGTGAGCCCTCCGAGAAAGCATAGGGTGATGCATTAGCAGTTCGTGACCGTAGTCCAAACCGTCAAAGATTCAATCGCTCAAAATCTAAGAATATGGGTGGTCATAAGAGTGTTGGTAGAAATCAATATGCCTTTCGCAAAGAAGAGGGACATTGGAAGAATGAGTGCCCAAAGTTGAAGGATAGAGCCGGGAAGCAAAGGGGAAAATCTGTACAAGCTTCAGAGGTGAATGTTGCTAAAGTTATTAGCGACATTTCAGATTCAGATTCTTCCGGTTATTCTTGTCCCGTACTGCCGTCAGTTTGTTATGCCGACTCTACGGAGTGGATGTTAGATTCGGGAGCTACATTTCACATTTGCCCTAAGAGGGATTGGTTTACTAACTTTGAGGAGTTAGAGAGGGGGGACGTAGTGCTCATGGGGAACGATCTCGTTTACCATAATAGTAGGATTAGCTCAGTCCGGATTAGAATGCATGACAGGGTGACTCGGGAGTTGAAAGAAGTGAGGTTCGTACCGCAGTTGACGAAGAACATCATTTCTCTTGGGACTTTGGAGGCAGCTAGTTATAGAGTGATCTTAAAGGATGCTATATTGAAGGTCATGAAGGGGTCCATGGTGGTGATGCGAGGTGTCAGGAAAAATAACCTATACTATTTGAAGGGCAAGACAGTTATAGGGGGTCTGGCTGCTTCTATCACCACAGAGGAGGGCACTACCACACTATGGCACATGAGGCTTAGACACACATGTGATAAGTCTCTATAGTTATTGGTAAAACAGGGGCTATTGAAAGGTGCGAAGACCTGCAAGATGGAGTTGTGTGAGTGTAGACATTAAAAAATGCCAAAATTCGAAAGGTGAAAAGAAAGGTTAGGGAAACGAACCCCTTTTCAATCAGAAACGAAGTTTGTTGTTTGGAAAAGAATCAACCTCGAAAACAAGAGTCGCCATGCAGCGGAACTCAACGTTGAAAGATAAAGAATTATTGAATGAAACAGAGCCACGAGAGTCGGAGCTCGTCATTGGATACGAGGCTCGAGGTTCGTTGGTGGAGCTCGTCATTGGATACGAGGCTCGAGGTTCGCTGGTGGATGTGGAATTCGAAACTCGTCATTGGATATGAGGTTCGAAGCTCATCATTGGATACGAGGTGTGGAGTTCATCATTGGAGGTGAAGTTCGTCAATAAAAACAAAGCTTGTCATCGGATTTAAAGCTCGTCAGTGAAGACGAAGCTCACGAGGCTCGCCACGCAGAGAGGCTCGACATCAAACACGAGGCTCGTCACGCAGTGAGGCTCGACATCAAACACGAGGCTCGCCACGCAGTGAGGCTCGACATCAAACACGAGGCTCGCCACGCAGCGAGGCTCGCCACGCAGCGAGGCTCGACATCAAAGACGAGGCTCGCCACGCAGCGAGGCTCGACATCAAGGACGAGGTTTGCTAACACAGTGAAGTTCGTCACCCACATTAATTAGGCTGTAACGGCCACGAAGACCCAGTCATCCACGTGGGCTAAATTCAAGGAGTCAGTTACGCCACGACTCCACAATTACAGCGCATCAGTTACTCCCATGATCCCACTATTGTAGCACGTCGGTTACGTGCTTAAAACCCTATAAATAGTCATCGACGGCTAAAGAGAAAAGGGTTGATTATTCTGAATTGGAGAATTTCAAACTTGGACTTAGAGAAGCATCAGAGATCAAAGTTTCTACACGTCAATCCGGAGTTCGAACCTCGATTCCAGCCGGTTAACCCACGTCAGAAGCTCTTGTGATCTTCAGTCTTCGAACGATTGACTGAATTTCCAATGGTCGCATCATCAAGAAGAAGACGCTTTCGTCCAAAGAGACAAGCGCCCAAGAATTACCACATTGAAGTGACGATCAACGTGGCCAACAAGGGTAAAAGCAAAATCTCAGCTGATGATTCGGAGTCTTCCGATTTTGAAATATCTCCCGGATTACGAGAGGCCCTTATTGAAGGCCAGGGCGTTTATCAACATACCCGTTCTCGTACTGGAGCGATGATCCTATTAGACTACCGCAAACTAGCGGGTTTATCCGGTGGTGCTGAACCTGAAAATTCAGTCATTACTACTTCTCAGCCCTCAAATACCGACCAAAGTGAGCAAGCAAGTGCTCACATGACAGGAAAAGAGGAAGAACTCTCGTGGCAGCTGGAAGATCAACAATTAACCATCCTAAAGCAGCAGGAGTCCATCAGACGTCTGGAAGCGATGGTGGAGAGACTCCATGAGGAAAAGGAAAAGAAGAAGAAGAAGACTCATTCCCAAGCCTCGGGATCTAGGCGTAGAAGACCTTCACTTGGTGATGAAGATCACTATGATGAAGACGATGAAGAAAGAGTTGTGAAGATTCATTCTGAATCATCTGAAGCTGAATCTAATCCTCGTACGAAAGAACGAGATCAGAAGTGGGAGGATTTTCAGAAGCAGCTTGACGCACTGAAGCTTCAGGGAAACTTCAAAGAGTTGGGGGTGTTAAGACCCTATCCAAGTGAATGGGATGCAATCCCGTGTCCTTCGAAATTCAAACCACTCAACTTGGTGCAATTTGATGGCAAGGGTTCTCCGACCCAACACATCTATTATTTTCAGGCGTAGACTGGACACATTGTGGGGAATGATCCCATTATAACTCGACTCTTCATTAGTACCCTTAAGGGGGTGGCTTTCGAATGGTTTCGCAGGCTCGAACCAGGGTCAATCCAGAGTTGGAGAGATTTAGAAAGGCTTTTCTTAGCCCGATTCTTTGACAATGACAATGAAGTGTCTATGGCTACATTACTGTCTGAGAAACAGAAGAAAACGGAGTCGGTTAGTGACTTCGTTAAGAGATTCAGAAATCGATCGTTGCATTCACGTGATCAAGTTTCTGAGGTAACTCTTGTGGAAATGTGTCGCAACAATCTTTCCATCAATATCTTATCCAAGATGGGCGCTGTTGAAGCCCGTTCATGGAAGGATTTGGTTTGGCAGGGAGAGCAAGTGGAAAACATACTCAAGAGGATAAGTGCTGAAGAACCTCAAGAATCCCAGCCTAAAAAAGGAAGTGGTAAAGGCAACTATAATTCCCAGAAACAATCGAAGGGGAAAGACACCTTAGCTGTTGAGACAGCTCCATCTCCGAAATCCTCTACCAAGCAGAAAGGGAATTTAGCCGACAATCGTTTCTAGAAGAAATACGATTTCAAGGATGAACATGTGGTCTCTATTCTTACTCTTTAATCAAGATGAATAAAATCAAACTGCCAAAAGTAAAGCGGAATGCAGAGGTATCAAGGACTAATGATCCTAACTTTTGCATGTATCACAGGATGGTGCATCATCTGACTAAAGCTTGTTACATTCTGAAAGACAAGATTCAAGCTTTATTAGACGCAGGAGTAATGACTCTTCAAGCTGAGCAAAAGAAGGTGTCTGCAAATATGGTTTCACTTCAATTTGGGGATTTCGCTGAAGTACAAATACAAGATGGTGTACAACCAATTCCTCAAGCAGAGGCGAGGGTGGTGAATTTCGACCCGCATCGGAAGAAAGAGAAGGGGATGGTCCCTTACACTACCCCTAAAGGTGAACTGATGTGGGTTCATCCTGAGTTGTTAATGGACGAGCAGTGGACATCGGCAAATTCAAAGAAGCCTAGAGCCACGCGAAGATCTTGCAACGCCGTTTCAGCCCTTCCAGATGAGGGGATTGAAACTACGTCACTTAGTAATTCTGAGGATGAACAGCCAGCTTTCGATGCACAGCCTGCACAGATATCAGGAACCCACGGAGGAAAAGAGTATTTGAAGAAATATTTTGAAACAACGGCTGCACCACCCAGACCAGGGAAAGAAGTAGCGGAGCAACCTCAACCTAAGGAACTTCGTTACAACAAAGCACTCAGAAAAGATGCACCGGAGAGTTCGAAAGATCCTTTTCGGTTGATGTGCTGGCTCAGTTAGCCAACATCCCAGCAAGGATTACCTTGTTTGAGCTCTTACGTTTATCCCGATCAACGAGAGAAGCTCTCCGTGAAGCATTGGCGGATAACGAGGCTTTCCTTACTCATTTTTCACCAAATCCAGCCGGAGCAACGCTGGAAGAAGCTTGTCCTCAATGTTGTCAAGTTTTTCGAAGAAGAATAACATGCATCATCTTTTCTCAAGAAGACATGCATGTGAGGAACCCGAAACATGATAGACCATTGTATTTCACAGGGTACATCGGCTCTATTCGAGTAGATAGAATTCAGGTTGATCATGGTTCTGCTTTGAGTATCATCCCGTTGTGGCTCATTCATCATCTTGGAATTCCTCTGCATCGTTTATCAACGACGAGAACCACCATATATGGCTTCAATGCCTCTAATACTCGTCCCCTTGGTAAAATCAAACTCAAATGTCAGATGGGTGACTTGAGGATGGACGTGACCTGCTATGTCATCGATGTAGAGACATCTTACAACTTGTTACTGGGTCGACCATGGATCCATAATAATTTGATTGTTCCATCTACTCTACACCAATGCATGAAATATGTAAGTGAGAGTGGTGGGGTAAAAACAGTGGTCACAGAGAAACAACCATTCAAGGGGGTGGAGAATTATTTTACTGATTCTATCCATTACCTTGATGATGAACCCTTTGTTGGCCTTCTTGTTTTGATGATGTTTAACAAACAATTTACCACTAATGTTGTTTGTCTAGTATTTGTGTTTTCTTATTTATTATAGACAAACAACGTTGTTGGAGGATGGATGGAATAGCGCTTTAACGACGATATCAAACGGAGGTTGGCGGAAATGTGGAGTGAAGCAACATACAATTCAAGTTAAAGATCAAGTTCAAGCTTCATCCGCAACGTGTACCAAGTTGAGCTACAATGAAGATCAAGATCAAGCTTGGGTAATTTAGTTTAGGATTTATATTATGTGTGTTAAGTACGTTAAGCTCAATATCTATACACACACATTTATTGGTTTCTTCGTATGTATATATAGTAATATATATATACATAAGTTTTGGTTTCTATGCATATATATAGTTTTATATATATACATACATAGTTTTGAGTTTTCATGTTTATATGCCCATATATGATTTCACCTTTAACAAGCTTATATTTAATGAAATCATATTTGGTGTTTTGAATATATTGCATAGAATATGCAATCTTATGAAAATATTATATTTCTAGGTTATAGACTTCATAACAACATGTTATATCTTTTATCAAGTCTATACAATTATTTCATAAGGTTTCAAAATGTTGTTTGAGTCAAAATATCAAAATATCAATTTTCAGGTTTTCATGTTTTTGAACATGTTTGCAAAATGATGATATTTTTCATTTGGGAAGTCCTTTTTCGAAACCAGTCATTGTAGCATGTTTATTATTATGTCTACAATCATTCTTCAAAGTTTTATATTTTTTGGAATTTATTTGATATTTTTAAACAGGGTTTTAAAATCAGAAAAACAGTTTTCAAACTCATTTTCTGAAGTATCAGTTATCGGTCGACCGAACCGGTCGACCGCTCGTTTTGTTTTCCCTTCAGTGTGCGACAGAGAGTCTGTCGGTCGACTGGTCCGATCGACCGAAAGCTCCATCGGTCAACCGACGAGATTTCCGGTCGACCGACTAAAGAGCCGTTGGCTCCTAACGGCTATTTTCCTGTGCTGTCTGCTGGGGTTGTTTTTGTCTTTTGGCTTGGGGTTTTTGGCTGAGATTTCAAGTGAGTATATATACCCCATTGCTGATCTCTTTTCAAGTTAATCAATAGAGTTTCAAAACAAGTTTAAAAAAGTTTTAATCAAGGGTTTATGTTTTGGTTTAAGTGTGTTTATAAGCTTTTAAGCATTTGAGTGTTTTTGGTTTTGTGAATCAATTCCACAAGAGCTTGAGGAGATCATCTATTGAAGTTTGAGCTTCCAACTATTCTCCCTCCATCTCTTGTCATCTATAGAGAAGTTTCCTTAAACTCAATTCTAGCATTTTATAAGTTTGTTCTTAATTTCATAAGCTAGATTTCATATTGAGTTTATATTATTTTATCTCTTTGATCACACACAACCTATTGAGCTTATTGCATTTACATTCATAGTATAATTTGAGGTTGTGGGTTTGTGACTAAGAGTTGTGCTTAATTGAGTTCTCACCTTGTTTAGAGAACAATCATTTGATTTATATTGTGCTTATTGTGAGATTCACTTTGTAATACACTTGTACACCGAGTGAGGAGTGTGTGATGAGAGACGGGGTCGAATCCAAGAGGAGTAGCGTCGGTTGACGTGCCTAGAGAGAGGTTGTAACCGAGCACTTGAGGAGGAGGACACGGGCTAGGACCAACACTTAGTGTGTGAGGTGTGATTGCATAGTGATTGTATTGTGAGGTGTAAACGTTGTTCGGGTGAATGTAGAAAACCCGGTTGTGATAGTGGAGATCTCCTCGAGGTGAGGAGCGGGGACGTAGGTCGTGGGGACCGAACCTCGTAAACATATCGTTTTGTTTGTGATTGCATTGGCGTACTTTTACATTCGTGCTTATTATTCATATTGCCTTTGTCAATTGCTCATTGTTGTTTCTCCCTCTATTTAGTTTATGATTAATTCACCCTTGTGTTAATTTTATATCCTTGTACATACTTTATCTATATCTCTTTGTTAGGATATATCTTATTGTTTATATATCCTTACATATATTTCTATCATATAGGATATATCACCTTGTGTATATTACATATTCTTGCACATAACTCTTTGTATATCTATCTTGCAAGAATATATTTGTTAATTAGTTTTATTTGGCATTTAATCGGATTAGATTAGCATAAGACCCTAATCACCCCCCCCCTCTAGGGTCTAACAAGTGGTATCAGAGCTTGGTGCTCTTTGATTTAAGGTCTAACCACCTTGAGTTAAAGATCTAAGTTATCTTTTGTGCTAATCTAGTTATGATTACTTTTGTCTTGCTTGCATATTTTCACATATATATCATGAATATGAATATATTTCGTTTAGGCTATGAAACAAATGTTGCTCCAAAATTCATTAACTTTCCATATGCTCAATGGGCTTCTAGATTTAAACTATTTTTTAAATCTAGAAATATCAACTTATGGGAAGTTATTGATTGTGCTTATATTATACCCACTTCGGAAAAATCCAAGTGGACTAACAATGATAAAAGAATGTTTAATATGAACAAGCTTTTGTTAGAATATTTGCTTAATGCCTTTGACTCATCATTTTCTAACAAATTTGTTCATTTTGATAGTGCTTACAATTTATGGAAATTCATAGAAGCACATCAAGACAACTTGGAGGAAATCCGACGTAGTTTGGAGGATTGTTCTTCAAGTGAGTGTGGAGTATCATCATGCACACGGCCATTAGGCGATAGCCCTAGTGTAGTAAGCGATTCCGATTCCGATAATGATTTATCTATTGATGAACTTGCTTGTGCATATGAAAGATTATCTCATGCCTATACAAAATTACAAAATAATTTTATTGATCTTAAAAGCAAGCATGTAGAATTAAAATCCGATCATGAGTTGCTAGTGTCCAAATTTGATGTCATTGTAAAAGAAAATACTATGCTTAAAGAAAACAATGACTTATTAAATTTGGAAAATAAAAAATTGATCTCATCCTTGTCTAGCTTATCTCATGCTAAAGGTAATGCCTTTTTAGAAGTAGAAAGCTTTAGAAATAAAATTGATAATCATACATGTTCTACTTCTAGTTCAAATGCATATGTGCCTAATGATGAGTTGAACGTTGTTAAAAATCGCATTTCATCTTTAGATTCAACTCTTAGAACATGCATTGTTAATAATAAGAAACTTATGGACTTATGTGCAAAGTCTCGTGTTAATTCCTTTAAATCCAACACTTACAATGCACATATTTATAGCAAAGTTTACAAGTGTTCAATTTGTGGTCGTAAAGGCCACTTATCTAAATTTTGCTATGATGCACATAAATATAAGAATACTAAAGCTCATTGTGCATCTCATCAAGTTTCTTCATCATATACACATGCACATACTCATCATGTTCATCATAAGCATGCTCATGTGTTTAAATGTGATATTTGTGGTCGTTTTGGTCATTTGGCCAAATATTGTTTTGATTTGAAAAATAAGTCTCATTTGTCAAATGTTTCTAGTAGACCACATGTTTATAAATATAATGTTTGTGGTAGATTTGGCCACTTAGGAAAGTTTTGTTTTGATAATGTTTTACATTTACAAAAAGCTTCAAATAATTTACATTTGTTTGCAAATGTTCCACGTGCACCTTTTAATGGTCAACATAAGCAAATGCTTCCTTTCCATTGTACATATTCCAATCGGTCATTTGAGTGATTATTGCCTTGACCGTATTAGTGCACTACATGTGCCCAAGAGGGTTCATAACCCTAGGGCTTTGAGCTTAAATGATAGGGGTCATGTCCCTAAATCTTTTGGTACCAAGAATTCTTGGGTACCAAAACAAATTTGATTTTTAAACCAAGAATTTTAATGCTTTTAATTTTCTTTGTCTTGGTTTTGAAAAATATATTTTAAACTTTTATTCTTTTGTTTTCATGATTATTGCTTTTACTTTGATGAGAGGTTTATATTTATATAACCCTCCGGGTTTATTGGGTGCTTATTCCCAAATCATGTTTACCGGATGCTAGAATGATTATATGGGTTGAAACAAACTTAAGAGCTTGATATATTGTTGCCTCTCTTGAAATTCTTTTGTCAAAGATTTTGTTTTGACTTGTTGCTTTGAATTCATTATATTTTACTTATATGATGATATTTATATGTTTGTGCTCATGGATCATCTATTCGTGTCTTATAATGTATTCTATGAGTGGTTTGATCAAGTTATGTAAAGAAAATTTTCTTTTTGATCAAACATTGTTTTTGAACTTAAATCTTGATTTATGATTTCATTAGTTACTTTATTTTCATTTGAAAACTTTTTTGCATGATTATCATGTTCCTCTTCTTTTGATTTCATAAATCTATTCATTTACATGGTTTTTATAATGAGACACTATCTTTATAATGTCATATCATTATGTGTCCTCATTGTATCTTGTTTGTATGTGAGTGGTGTTTAGCATATCTTTTTATTTATGCTTGCTCACATATTTGCCATGATCTATCATTGTCTATATTCTATATGGCATTTTGATAGGGGGAGCAATCCCTATATATTTCTTGCTTTATACTCACCTATGCTTATTGATAGGGGGAGCTTTCGCTCTCTTAATTCTTTTGTCCCCTTTTTTTTGATGTTGTCAAAGGGGGAGAAATATTGTGAGTATATTTTTTCTTGTTTATATGCATGTGAATTATAATTTATATATTCATTTCCTTTCATGCATATATCCTTTTTGTAAATTGTTTGTCATCATCAAAAAGGGGGAGATTGTTGGCCTTCTTGTTTTGATGATGTTTAACAAACAATTTACCACTAATGTTGTTTATCTAGTATTTATGTTTTCTTATTTATTATAGACAAACAACGTTGTTGGAGGATGGATG